>CAMOHE010053920.1:63715-75305 GCA_946598075.1 Artocarpus hirsutus
GCTATTTTGTAACATAGAATTTGGTTTCCCAGTGGCTAAAAAGGAGACACAAACGAGCTCTATATGAAGCGCTTGAGAAGATTAAAGCAGGTACACACACACACACACACACACACACATATATATATGTATAGTTATTTCCAAGTCCATATTATATCTTCTTCTTTTTAATTATTTAATTTGATGCGTTAAACTTGAATTACTTGTATATTTGTTAAAAGGATCTAACTTGTTTTTTTTTTTCTTTGGTTTTACCTTTGAAGAGCTTATGCTTTTGGGATTCATATCTTTGCTCTTAACAGTGGGACAAGATCCCATTTCTAGGATATGCATTTCCAAAAGTGTGGCAGAAACTTGGCACCCTTGTAAGAAGAAGAAGAATGATGACAAGGGCAATTCCGAGAAAAATGGCAGGAGACTTCTCGAGTTCTTAGACTCCCATCAATTCGGCGATCATCGGAGGAGTTTAGCCTCCAAAAAATACGACATATGCTCAGAAAATGTAAGCCACATATAACCCTTTTTTCCTTCTAATAATTAGGATAAAACGAAAAACTTTGGGTTAAAGAAAGAAAACATGTGTGATGAGAAGAGATCCTGTCTTTGAATTTGGTTTTTGTGATGAAAAGTAATTTGAATTTTATCATTTGTTGCGTCGTAGGGTCAAGTTGCCTTTGTGTCAGCTTATGGGATTCACCAGCTTCATATATTCATCTTTGTATTGGCTGTTTTTCATGTGCTTTATTGCATAATAACCCTGGCATTGGGAAGAACCAAGGTAATTAAGTAAATTTACCACTCTCTCTCTCTCTCTCTCTCATAGTTACTAATAATTAATGCTTGTTTGGATTACAGATGAGGAAATGGAAGGTTTGGGAGGATGAAACAAAGAGAATTGAGTACTTGTACAACAATGGCAAGTATTTCTCCAATTTCAGAATTTTCAAAATGGGATAACAAGTCCAACCTTCATCTTTCAACATTTCACCAACTTTCACTGAATCAAGCACCAAATTATTAAAGATCCAAACAAAAATATATTTTCCTTCCCTTCCTAGTTTTGGAAGAACATAATAGTCCTTTTTTTATTCTTATTTGACAAGGAGGTTGACTTGACTTACACACTACAATACAACAACACTGGGTTGATTTACTTTTTTGTGAAGATAATATAATGTACCATGATGTATGTCCACGGAATAAGAGAATCTCCTCTCTTTTTTTTTTTTCCTTTTATAAACAAAGAACAAAAAAGAGATGTAAGTGTTAACAAACGAGGCCTAAATCTTTCTTTAGAGGTTTTGGAAGTAAATTTATAGACACTAATTTCTTTCTTCCCCTCTTAAAATGTTTAGCTAAAGATCATATTTGCAGATAAGGATGGAACTTAGTTGGTAGATTATTCTCAATCTTTTTTTTTTTTTTTTTTTGTGTTGCAGATCCAGAGAGGTTCAGGTTTGCAAGAGAAACATCATTTGGAAGAAGGCATTTAAACTTTTGGAGCCAGTCACCAGTTTCCCTTTGGATTGTAAGTATTATATACTCTGTGATGTCAAATTTTGTCCTTAAGAGAAAAGACCAAAAAGAAAAATCACCCTTCCAAGTCAAAGTGGAAATTTTTGGGTTTAACATTTTGGGATTAAATGTTGGACTTGCTGACCCTTTTTATTATTCAAAAATTCCAAAATTCTGCATTTCATAGCTTTTTTTTTTTAAGAAAATGAAAAAGGGAAATATAGCTTTATCATCCCAATGAGATAAGAAAGAATTAATTGTGTATGACGCCCTGTCACATTTCCCTTAGAAAAGGTTGAAACTACTACTTGGTAGGGCTAGGTTGTCAGATCTAATTATCTTTCTATTTATTGCAATGAGATATTTTTCTCCCTACCAAGCTTATAGTTTAATTACTTTATTGTCACTTATTTGCATAAGATGTGTCAAATTACATAAAGTAAATTTTTTGGCTGCATATTTGGTTCTCATGTTTGTAACTTTGTTGTTACTTGTCCAATCAGGTATGCTTTTTCAGACAATTTTTTGGGTCAGTCACCAAGGTTGATTACCTAACTCTGAGGCATGGATTTATCATGGTATGTTCAGACAGTTACTAAAAAAAAAAAAAGGTCAAGTTTTACATCTAATTTTGTGTTATGAAACTGGACTCATATCACATATTGATAACTACAGCTAAATGCCCTCTTTTTTTTCTTTTTTTCTTTTTTTCTTTTTTTTAAAAAAATTTCAGGCACATTTGGCACCGGAGAGTGAAACAAAATTTGATTTTCAGAAATACATTAGCAGATCACTTGAAGAGGATTTCAAAGTTGTTGTTGGGATTAGGTTTGTTCTCTCCTCTAGAGTCAGTTTGTTTACTTATTGATTTATTCTATTTTATTTATGTCATTTTCTGCTTTAAAAAAAAAAAGAAAAAATTCCCAGTTACATACAATCTGAAATGCGCTTCATGTAATACAGTCCAATCATTTGGTTCTTTGCCATCTTGTTCTTGCTCTCCAACACATATGGTAAGCTAACTTTTTCTGTTGCCACTGAAAACCTTGAAATAATGAAACTCTTTTAGCATTTTCCCTTGATTACTGATTAGAAACGTTTCTTTTGAACAGGAATTTACTCCTATCTATGGCTGCCATTTCTCCCTTTGATTGTAAGTTAAAAAACATATCTTATTAAGTTTAAATACCGTATAAATATATCAGAGTTTTTTTTAACTGGCAATTGCACAAATTGCAGATAATCTTACTGGTTGGAGCTAAACTGCAAGTGATCATAACAAAGATGGGACTGAGGATTCAGGAGAGAGGGGACATTGTGAAAGGTGCACCATTGGTTCAGCCAGGAGATGACCTCTTCTGGTTTGGAAGGCCTGGCTTCATGCTCTTTCTCATTCACTTTGTTCTCTTTCAGAACGCGTTTCAGCTCGCCTTTTTCGCGTGGAGCACGGTCAGTACATTTTTCTCCATTTTCAGACTGCTTCCTTCTGTTGTTCCTTCTTCAGAAGCGCAAGAAAAATTGCATAAGCAATATGTGATTGGAAAGAGTTCACACAGCCAACTTCTATGTCCTTTTTAATGATTTTCTTTTTCTTTTTTCTTCTTCAGTATGAATTCAACATAAAATCTTGCTTCCACAAAACCAATGAAGATATAGCCATCAGAGTTTCAATGGGGTGAGTGTACTTTTTGCATAAGAGGACATCTACATGTCTATAGTGGCGGATATAAAAAAATATATATATTTCAATTATCGAGTAAAGAAATATTATGATTTTTATTATAAAATAATAACACAATCAGAGTTCTAATAAAAATTTTTTAAATAAAAATTAAAATTTCAAACATTGAGTGGCAAAAAAAAAAATGTGGCTCCATCACTGTTGAATTTTCCTGCTCCACATGTCCAACATTTTTTTCCTAATACACACTGACCAAAACTGGATTTGGGATTTCCTCAGGGTCATCATACAAGTTCTATGCAGTTATGTCACCTTGCCTCTCTATGCTCTAGTCACGCAGGTAAGACATGATTCCCTTTCCACATTTTCTTATCAATTGTGAATACAATTAAAAAAAAAAAAAAAAGAGAACTTTTCTAACTTATCTACTGTATGATCTCATTACAGATGGGCTCCACCATGAAACCAACCATATTCAATGACAGTGTAGCAGCAGCATTAAAGAATTGGCAGCGCACGGCGAAGAAGAACAAGAAGCACAGCCGCCATTCGGAGGGAAACTCACCTTTCTCGAGCAGGCCAGCGACTCCAACCTACGGCATGTCCCCGGTTCATCTCCTGCACAACTACAACCACCGGAGCACGATCGACAGCCTGCACACGTCCCCGAGGGCATCCAACGTCGAAAACGACTACTATGATCCCGAGGGTTCTCCGTCCCCTAACAATGGACCAACCAATGACAACGCTCAAGAGAATATTAAATCTGCCAATAACATTAGTGAAGAAGGGAGGCAATCTCTAGAGCCTAGCTCATCTCAGCAGCATCAACATGAAGTCCAGATTAGCTCATCTGATTTTTCATTTGGGAAGTGAATATAAATAAATATAAGCTGAATTTTATGCTACTAGAGAAGGAAATGTTTGCTTGCAATACTTTTTGTTTTTGGTGTACATTCTTTTGAACAAGATACACATATGGTTGATCATGGCACAAACTGTAATGTTGGGGATTATTTCTCAATTCCTTTTGTTTTCATAGGTTGTACTGAATGATTTCCATTCTTTAGGCATCACGTAATCATAAATCCCTTTTACTTTTATAGTTTTGTTTTTAATTGAATAATTGCCTTTTAAAGTTCAAATGCTAATGTTGTCGTACATATTACTTTTTTCTTTTTCTTTTTTAACTAACTTGAAAAATAACTGGCTTTTTAATAGTATTTTTAAAATAGGTGAAAATGATTTTATTTTAAAAAATAAGAATTTGTTGAAAATTATGTTGAAAGCGTTTTTAAAAATTTTTGTCTTGAAATACCAAACAAGAAACAACTCATGCATCTGGTCTTAAAAATAAGAAGAAGAAGAAGAAGAAGGTTGACCATGTCACGTAATTTGACTCATTAGAAAGCTTATTATGACCCACTTCAAGTGAATATTATTGTGCAGCTGACCAACACATTCTCACGATAATTAGTTTTCAATTTTGTTGATCAAATGGGTGTGTTAGTGGTCCTTTCTTGTACGACTTTCTATCATATAACAACTTGGAAGGTCAAACAAATACATATAAATTATAAATATTGTGAGATGTCAAGAAATTTTATTACCCAAAAAAATAAGTAGAGATCTTCTTGTCAAATGAAGTATTTGTTTATGTATTATTGCCGGGAGTATGTCACATTCTACTTTAAGATATGCTTAACTTGGTATATTTAAGTCTTTGTATGAGATTCTTCTTTATCTCTTAGACAAGTGTGAAGATTATTCCTCGAGCTTAAACTCTCATCCACCTACATTTATCGTCACTTAAAGAATCATTAGTTTGCTTTGTAATGTTCGATCGAGAGATCTCCTAATTGCCCATAACTCCCTCTCCTCTAACTTTTTTCTTTCATTTTTTTCCCATTTTCAAATTGGTATTACTCATTGAATTAATTGCATATAAACATGTTAGTGCTAACTCTCAACCGATGGACTTTTCCAGAACGCCAAGGATGTTCTCTCTTTTGTTAGTTATTTTTATTATGTTTGTTTGTCTTTATCTACTTAGAATAAAGGTGCCAGGATCTCTGTCGCATTTGTATTATATGGTAGTTGAGCGCTATATGCTGTTGATGTAAGTAAAGAAGTGGTCTCTCCACTTCCGATCTTGTTTTAGATTTCACACCCGTTAGTTAAAAGTGTTATGTGGGGTGATTGGTGATTAGATCTAACTATATATCAGGTTACATTGTGGAAAGATTTAATTTTGTTCACTTGGCTTATTTAGTTGACTGTAGTGGTATCCTTTAACAAGTTGTTGATGAGCTCTATTTTTAATGACAAGCGGAATTTTCTTCTGCAGGTCCTGACGTTTATCTTTTGTCTTTGTACTCTTTTGTTTGTCACAGGTAGATGCAATTTTTATCCGAGGTCATTTTCGTCCATAATGAGAGGTCTTATATAACTTTGTTTCAATTTTAATTTAAATAAAATTTCATTTAAAAAAAAAAACCTCAACTAATGTTACAGGTATAACTGTAAATTAAATAACAAAGATCATCTCATTAGCAAAAAAGAGAGAGTGAGAGAACGAAAAAAGAAAGAAAATTGGGCTAAATAACCTTTTTAATGGTCTTTTTAAAATAAATAATCATAACTTTTTTAAATTAAATAAATAGCCCGGCCATAATTAAAAAATCATGGGCATATTTGATGAAAAAAAATTCTTAGTTTTTATTCTATAAAAAGGATTTTTTCTCTCTCAAAAGATGTGCGTTAAATGTAGCCATTGTTTCTCTTTATTTTAATAAAGTGAATAGGCTATTTTCTTAATTTTAGAAAACTTAGGTTATTAACTTAAACTTTGCACTTTTAGCTATGTATCCCAAAAAAGAAAGAAGAAAACCATTATGGGTAAAGAGTAAGTATGGAATGCCACTCCCTTATTTTAGTTGATATTCTCTTTTAATGGACAATTGTGAGTGCAATACATTTGACATTTGGTGACATTTGGTTCCGAAAAATAAGGGTTAATAAGACAATTGGTCAAATTACGTTTATTGAATTGAAATATGACTCTAATTTGTAAAAATTTTATAAATGTCTCATAATGATATCATTAAAATTATTTATATGTAATTATATAGTACAATATGTAATATCATTAAGATAATTATTATATCATTGAAGATATTTTTAAAATATTTTAAATATTATGTTAGATTTTAATTTCATAATAATAATTTAGACATATATTGTATTTTTTTCAAAAAATAATTAATAAAAGCCCAATCCACAATTTTATATTTAAGGATTGACTTTCTTCCTTACTTTAATGTCCAAAATAAATAATAAAGAAAACGTTTTCTTCAAGCTAAGATTAAAAAAAATTACCTAAATACAAATATAACAATGTGATTATTGCTAAAGTTGTTTGTAATATTTTTTTTTTATCATCGTTTGGTAATAATTAATAATGGAGCTTTATCATCTTATGATAATTGTAACTAATTTTTAAATGAATAATGGTAATTGTTTTTTTTTTTTTTGTTTTGCCAAACACGTCATAATAGTGATATGCATCGCAATCCCTTACCCAACTGAACTCAAAACTCAAAATCTTGGCTTGCATTATGCTCTCATCATGAACTCAAAAACCAAAGTTATACAAAACAAAATAAAAACCAAAAAAATAAAAATAAAAATAAAAAGGAAAACGTTCTTGTCTCTCAACTACTTTGATTCTGAAAGATTATTTTCCCTGATTGATTGAATAGCGACCGTTGATCGCCTCAATCATGGAGGTCCGACCAAACCCGACGGCCGACAACTCGTCGGCCACGCCGCGGCATCGCCAGCGCCGTAGTCCGTCGAAGCAGCCCGCCGCCTCTCCCAACCCCGTCGACACCTCCTCCGTCTCGCAGAGGTCAGTCCCTCCCTGTTTGTTTCCCGAGAATTCGCAAGAAAAGAAAAAAAAAAAAAAGAGGAATCTTTGGCAATATGGACATATGATTTGGTTGGTCATTTGCTGAATAGTTGACTGCCTGTTACAGGTTGCAGAAGGAATTGATGTCTCTTATGGTACGTAATCCTAGTTTAGTTTCTTTTTTTTTTTTATTTCTTTTATTCTTTATTTCACGCGTTGATTTCTTGAATTGGGCATTTTTCTGTTGTTCAAATTTCTCGGATTTTTTTTTTTCATTGGTTGATTTAAGAAACAAAATGATAAGGGACTTTTTTATTGGCTCTTGATTTCCATGATCCATATTTACGTAATTGAGTACTAATCTCTAGATGATTAAAACTTGTTGCTGTTCACTATTTAAAAAAATGATTACTTATAGGAACTGATGTGTGTGTCTGAAAATTATGAAGTAAAAAACATAACTTGCTCATGGCTTAGACCAGAATGGTTGTTTTTTAAACTTTTTGAAGTTCATGAAATTCTGTCATCTAAGAAATTTTGAGACAAAAACATGCTTTTTCCACCCCTTTTTTGTAGTCGTTGCAATATTAAAATAGGCCAGTTCTTCTTGTTAATCTTGCACCTCTAGGATTTTTGAGACACAATCATATGCGTGTGGTTTTCTTTTTTCTTTTTTTTTTCTTTTCATTTTTCTGGTATCATTTGCCATGTTGAATACGGGCTGGTCGTTCTTGCTAATCTTGCAGTTTCAAGATTTGACATGCATGCTTTTATGTGCCGTTTATGTGGGAAAATTTCGTTGTTTAGGCTCTCTACTTGCCAAATTTTGTGCTAGATTTAGAAATGTCCTGCATAATTGGTTGTTGTGAGTATTCCAATATGTAATAGAGTTTATTTTTCTGCAGATGAGCGGTGGCGATCTAGGGGTATCGGCTTTTCCTGAAGGAGAGAGCATTTTTACGTGGATTGGCACAGTTGAGGGTGGAAAAGGAACCATGTATGAAGGTTTATCTTACAAACTTTCTTTGCGTTTTCCGGTGGACTATCCTTTCAAGCCACCACAAGTGAAGTTCGAGACGATGTGTTTCCATCCTAACGTGGATCAGTTTGGCAACATATGCCTTGACATTCTTCAGGTATCTATTAATTGGCCACAAGATAACAATATGTGGATGGAATTGACGAACAGGCCCCCATCTTTGTGTTTATTTTCTGCTGATGGGTCAATTTTTGTTGAAGGGCTTTAAATAAATGATGTTTGATTAGTGTACGGTGCTTGCATTTTTGTGAAAAACAAGTTTTGGACAAATTTAATTTTTCGGTTCACCCAAATAAGATGTTGAATCTAGAATTTTACCAAGCCAAACTGCATTTGAAGTGGCATTTTAACTTGTAGAGAAACAAAAGTATAGCTTTCTATTATATTGAATTTGTGTTCATTATATTTTCCTCATTAAGCTGATACCATTCTTGGTATATGTTCATATGCTGTCACAGGACAAGTGGTCTTCTGCTTATGATTGCAGGACTATTCTTCTCTCCATTCAAAGTCTTTTAGGAGGTCTGCTTGCTACTTGCTGTGCCTTCTTGTGTTCTTACTTTCCCTTATTCATGCATGCTTGAATATTTCTAGTTTTTTTTGGTGCAGAGCCTAACCCAGAGAGTCCTCTCAACAGCTATGCTGCAACATTGTGGAATAACAAGGAAGGTCAGATACATGTTTCCCAACTTGTTTTATTTATCTTCCCGTCTAATTTTTGGGACTTTTTCTCATATAGCATTTAATCTTAGTGTTATTTATGTTTTGCTATAATGTTTTTTTTTTCTTTTAATTCAGAATACAGAAAAATGGTCCAGAAGCAGTATTTTGCCGGAGAAGCGTTGGAGAGCTGATCTGTGGAATCTTCTTCACATATCGGAAAAATAGTCGTCACGTTTTTGTACAAATACTGTATAGTTCGGGCGAAAGATTTGCAATTTGAAAATACAGATTATCATGGAATATTAGATTAAGGTTGATTTTCATACTTCATAATTTTGTCAATTGGATGAGCATATAAGACCAAGGAGCTTGAATTCTTTGGCAAATGAGTTGCATTGCTCTCCAGTAATGGTGAAATAAAGTCTATCACACAGATTTAGGCGACTCAGGGGGTGGACTGGTTTTTTGTTTTGTCAGAGACATCATAGACTCAACCTTTTTTTATTTTTTATTTTTTCCTTATTGGCTGTAAATGAAAATACATCGGGGTATCCAATGCAAGTTCCAATGTATAATACCAAGCAAGTAGATAGATGCGCATGAGAACTGTCAACTAGCATCGACCATAACGAGGCGAACAAGTGTTGTGAAGTGCGTTTGTTTTCTTGTGTCCGTTAAACATAAGACACAGAGAGATCATGAAAGGAAAGGTAAGCAATTGAACAATAATGGGTGAGTAGATGAATGTGTGTTCCCCCTGTCTCTAGCTATGGTGGGTTGTCCAATTTGTTGTTGTGATGAAGCATGAATTTAGATTATCTTTCCAACTTTTTATTGTAAATGATGTCTAAACACGTTATGCCATGTCATTTAAAAGATTGAAAATATGTCTCGAGTGTTTATTTTTACATGGTTTAACGTTCTGAGTCTATTTAATGATGAGTAAGACACCATTTAAAATACTAAAATTAGACCAAAAAAAATCCGAGCCCGATGTAGTATATAGTCCAGCAGGAGATACTAGGCACCAAATGTAATAGCAATGAGCAATAGGAGTGAGCTGGTATCGGATCAACTTCTATTATATATCGTGGAGTGGCCGTTTGAACCCCCTGATTGAGTTGTGAAAGATGACTTTTTGCTAGGGGTGCAATTTCTGTGTACGAGATTTGGAGGACGACGAATGAGTTGGTTTTTGAGGCAAAACCTCTGAATTAGTGGGGACTCTTTCTTAAAATTCAGCACCTGTTTATGGAGCACAAAAAGGGAAGGGCAATAGAGAACTGCCAGAAGAGGGAGGTGCAGAGCGATATTTTCTCTGAGGTGGTTAGACCTAGGATGCCTGCTGGGATGGGGGAGAGATCAAAGCTCTTTTTTGATGCATCCTTCATTGACAGAAAGGCCGGCTTGGGGGTGGTTTTGTGCAATGACAATGGTGATGTGCTATGGATCAGAAAGCAGATTTCTGGTGTTGTCACGGCGTTGGATGCTGAATTGCATGCTACAGAGATGGTGGTTGACTGGGCAGGGTCCCCTCCTTGGTGATGATGTTAGGAGACTGCAAAGTTGTGATAGAGGCTTTGAACTGACCAATGCCCTTCGGATTGGAATGTTCACGCTATGTCTTTGGCCATTTTGCTCAACAAAAAACAGATTAGGGACTTAGTTCGTGCATGGGTTCCTAGGACAGATAATGTATGTGCTGATAGAATTGCTAAATGTGCTTGTTTCTCTCTTGAGGAGGTGGTACCCTCCGTGGCCACTATGACTTACCCGCTCTGGCTTTAATAAGATGTTTATAAACAGCCAAAAAAAAAAAAAAAAAAGTTGATGCGTAACACCCTTTAGAATGAGCAGTATATTTCTTCCATGGTGTTGCTTGTAACGGTCGAAAATTGCAGAGAACGGTGACGTGTGTTGGGGTTGCTATTGTCTCTGGTGATTAGTAAAGTTTAATTTATTAAGTTTCAGTGTAGGTCCAACCAACGTCCTATTAGCCTAGTAATCATTAAAGATAGTGATAATAGACTTAATTCACGATTAGTTTTATTGGTCTATATAGAGCATTGCTCCTATTTATACTGGTGGTACTATATAGCGAAGCCGAAATTCAACCTTAAGTAGACTTTTCCTGTTTTGTTGCTTCTATTGCACAATTAAACTTTGCAAAAGCTTGGTACCTTTGGATCCAAAGCAATAAAAAAATAAAAATAAAAAAAGGAAAGAGGCTAGCTCTCTTCTTTACGTGGACTCTCTAAGTGCTAAATGATGCATAGACACAAGGTAAATTTTGCGAACAAAGCAGTAATTTATAGGTCGTCTGCGATAACACTAAAATTGAATCCATAATCTCCTTTACCATTTCTGTTCTTTTCTTTTCTTTCCATTGGTCCTTTTTTCCTTTCACATTACATTCCAATACAAGTAAAAATGCCCAAAAAGTAAAAACGCTAATCCAAGAATTATAAAAAACTATCCAACTAAACATAGGTTTAGAGAAACTACTACTGAGATGAGAATACCAGAAGCACTATTTAGGATATGGAGAAGCAAAATGCTATCAAAGAATAAAAGAGTGTGTTCGACAACAAGTATGTTTTTCATAATTAGAATTGTACAAATGTATGCATATACAAGCAGGCAACGTGAAATGCCCCAGAGAAAAAAGAACAAGTCCACTCGTAAGAGTTGATGCAAATAAGACGGGAACATTTCTTTTAGAACTTCTAGTCTGTTTTATCTTGAGCAACACCAAAATGAACAATAATGCGGAAAAGCACAA
>CAMOHE010053921.1:5404-29241 GCA_946598075.1 Artocarpus hirsutus
TGGGGAGAACATGCCCAGTTTTAGACCTTTGAGTAACATATAATTATTATTATCATTAGAGCAATTAGGTGACTTAATTATTAATTAATAAGAAAGGGAAACGTAATTAGTTGTTGCCTTCGTGTGGGGTCCAGCTCACCCTGAAGGATAATATTGTCTGTCAAAAAAATTAAAAGCTGCCAGATCACATTTTTAATTGCAATCAAATCCACACTTGCCCCAATTTCAAACACCCCACAACTACTCACCCTCTTCTGACTTTCAAATTTGCTTTGTCTCCCTCCAATTTATCTGTAATTTCGTCGCACTAAAAAAAAGAAAAAAAAATGGTGGTTGAAAGCGTAATCAAATAATAACTTTATCATAAAGTGTAGAGTTTAAATCCTTTTATTTTAAATTTATAGGATGTTTGAGAGAGTGGTGGAAACCAGTGGTGGGAACCACTTTTACTGTAGCATGTAAGAACGTTTTACTGTAGCAAATTTGTTTTTTTGTTACTGTAGCATATGAGAACTTTTTACTGTTCATAACTGAGATTGTGGTGGGAACCACTTTGCCAAACGGGGCCTTAATAAATAGATAAAATTACTACTTATTAATTTTATTTTAAATGTATGAAATGTCTTCTCCAATTTTTATAACAATGTGAGAATTTTGCACCAAAGTCTAGTGTTTATGAAAACTTATGATATTGCAACATGTGTAGTTCCTTAATAACCATGTGATATACCATGTTGTAGGAATGATCTCAATTTTTTTTTTAATCTAGACAAAGAGTGAGTATCATAACATTTATATTAATAGAGAATCTGCATTCATATTTTTTTTTGGCTAAAGATTTGCATCCATGGTTTGACAATGTGACAACTTACCTAGGTATAAAAGTTTAGGAATCTTGTTGAAAAAAATATCGGAGTGATTCTTTATAGCTTAAAATATATTATATATATGTTATTCGAAATAAAACAGGGATTTCACGGTTATCAACCTAAGAATATAACAACTTATATAAACCTTTTATTTTTAAAAGAATAAATAAACCTTTTCTTCACGTATTAGAAGGAGAAACATCTAATGCAAGGGAGAATAACATGCAAAATAATAATAATAATAATAATAATAATAATAATAATAATAATAAAAGGCAGGAACGTTACATTTGAAAGGCAGAACATTAAAAAACTTACTCATCGCAAATAAATATTATGCGTCTTTAAATTTTTACATTGCATAAAATAACGTCTTACAAAGTTGAATGACAAACCCATTTGTTATTTATTTGAACAATTTTTAACTTGAAAATAGAAAGTTAACTTTCAATTATGTACTGACGTACGATTTATTTCTGTTATTATTATTATTATTTTTTAGCCAATCTACTAATGGCCGATTTATATTCATCATTCTGGTTCAAATTTGTTTTGTGACATTATTTTTTTCATAAATTTGAATGATTAAAGGGTACATTTGACAATTTCATTTCAACCTATATAGTTAGAGTTATTATAGTGTAAAGTTTTCACATATTACAATATAAAACAAAAATATTACAGTGTCAAACAAATATAGGTTATAATGTAAAGCTCTTATATATTACAATACAATAGTTATAACTTTTAATTTTAAATGTTAAACACACTCTTAAAATCAACAAAACTACATGATAAAACTCAAATGTAGTGTCGTTGCAAACCCAACTTAGCAATAAGCCATTCACCAAAAATACATTGTAAAACTCAACGCAGTGTAGTTGTAAACATAGCTTAGATACGCTCTCTAGTATTTAGGGTTTAGATTTGAAATTCAAAAATGATTAATAATAACAACCCAATGAGTGTCTAGCCGTAGGACTGAATGGAGTTTACCAAGAAAGAAAAAGAAAGAACATCCATCCAATATTGGAATGACACGACAGTTTGGAACGTGTCATCCAAATAATTAGTCCAGTTGTCAACAATATTGCCTTTTTAGCGAACCGTATCAACTAATAAATTAAACCTGAGAACCGAAATTACGAAAAAACTCAAAAACCATAATCGTCCCAAATGCCAAAGCAGTCTGCTCAAGGGTCCGTAATAACGCGTAACTTAGGGGGCAGTACAGTAATCTTAGTGCCGAAGACCCGCTCCAAGCGCGATCTTAAAGGCAGAACAAACACTAAATGAACTGTACTGTACACTCTCTCTCACTTTTTAAGTCAACCGGTCAAAGTCCAGTTTTCTAATTAAAAAAATTACACGAAATTATTTATTCTAATTTAATGAATATAATTTCCTTTTTTTCTTTTTCTTTTTCTGTAATTCTAAAAGAAAAAGCCTCTCGAAATTTTCAAATTCCACAAGCATCCCGCTCACAGTTCCTCTCTCTGTCTCCGAGCTTTCATCTCTGTCTATGGAGGTCTTGGAGCTCAGAAGAGCCTCTCAGGTCTATCTTCGACGAAATCTCATGCACATTTTTGATGGAAAAATATGTGTCGATGTAAAGATATGTGGGAGTGTTTGGAATTCTGTACGTTGTTAGTGATTTTGTGGTGGTTTTTCTGGCCACCAAAATCGATTAGGGTTTAGTGGGCCTTTGAATATTTTGTGAATTTCCTCAAGATTTTCGGATCGTACATTATCTTCATATGCTTTTGTTTGAAGCTTGATAAATCCAACAAAAAGTATCCGCAAAGAGAAGGAAAAGAAAAGGAAGCTCATTTGAGAATTTTGGATATAATGTGTCCAAAATTGGTGCTTATTATCCATGTTCTAATCGATGCTTATTATCCATAAATCACTATAACAATTGGTGCAAGCATTTCTCTGTTATAGGCAATTGATGTTCTTTGATCTGCCACTTTCAATGTTCTTTAATACTTTAGGATACCTTTTCAGGTCAAAACGTAATCTATCTACAGAGTTTGGTACTCTAATATTGATAGAGTATTTTAAATCTGATTTATCTATCTAAATTTTTGTTGCAAATCGTCGATTGTTGCTCGTTTAGAATTCACTTCGTCTAATTTCTTGCAGGTTTTATAAGCTTCTTACACTTCGGTTCTGAAGGTTTTGGAAACATGGGAAAAGAAAATCTAGTAAATGCTAACGTTAGGGAGCTTACTGGTCGAATAACACGTTCTCGAGCATTGGCATTGCTCGCTTCTCGACAGATGCCACCTCTGAAAGCGCCTGTCCAGCCGAACAAGAAGAGGGCTTTGCAGACAAATCCAAAGAGAGCTGCTGCTGATGAGAACAACAGCAATGATGACAATGCCTTTCTCCAGCGTAAGAGGAGGGTGGTGCTTCAGGACGTTACCAATGTTTGCTGCTTCAACGCAACCAAGACTCTGGTAAAAAAAAGCCGTTATTGTGAAGTTATATTAGCAAAACTACTTTTGAGAAAAAAAAAAAAAAAACGGTTTTATGTCTCGTAGTTGTGTAGAATTGACTGATCCTGCCTTGATCATAATTTCTGTGTCAGGGCGTCTTATTGTTTGAAAAATTACTGGATAGATCAATGTTTGTTTCATGAAAGCTTTCACTCTTTTGTAAAAAACCTGATTTTTGCTTCCTTCAATTGTTTCGATTATTAGGCTAAGAGCAGTAAGCTGGCTAAAAAGGGTAAGGCTAAGGTGACGGAAGTGACCCCTTCAGTTGTAACAGTGTTCCCTTCTGTTAAAGCTGATTTGAAAGAAAAAACCGTGCAAGAAACAGTAAAAGCCGAACTTAAATCTGAAGAGATTAAATCTTCGGTGCATTTGGGCAAAAACTTTCATCGTTCGTTAACTAGCATGAAGGGGTATGGAAAACATGAGTTTGAGTTTGGAAGTCAAAGTTCTGAAATCACTTCAGAACTTCAAAGTTCTTCAGAGAAAGGTTAGCTTCTATTCCAGTTGTTGTACCTATACAACTTACAAACACGGCAACCTTGACACTACGACATGCTTGTACGACCATTCACGAACTTTGGCGTAATTTAAGTCAGTTTCAAATTCTACCACGCTAAATTAAAGCATGAAAGATAATTGACATCCCTATTAGCAAGTGATTTACTTGTGTGTACTCTTAAAAAAGAGAAGGCCAATATCTTATGGGAGATTACGAAGTGGTTGCAAGATTGAATTTCATTGGCAGGACTTGTGGCCGTGGGAGTATTTTTGGTATTAATTTGTTCATGCACTGTACGACATTTGGATGTGTACGTTAGTTGGTTCCTGGTTTTACGATTTGTTTCTGTTGCTTGTAGCTTCATGTAGCAAGTTGTGACATTTTTTGTTTCAGTTGTTGAGGCTGAGAAAGGTAACCTTTTTGGGGACATCATTGCATCAAGAAATCCAGACATTGTTGATGTTGATGCGGATCGCGAGGATCCTCAGTTGTGTTCTATCTACGCCCCAGATATCTATAGCAACTTACGTGTTGCAGAGGTTTGTGCTACCGATATTTTTCTTGTTCTTTTTCGGAGTCAGACTAAATCAACATGAGTTTCATTTTTCTTTTTGCTCTGTTTATCCGAATAAGAACCCGATTGTGATTTTCAATCCCTTCGATATGCTTCTACAGCTTGCCCGAAGGCCGTGTCCTAATTTTATGGAAACAATACAGCGAGATATCACCCAAAGTATGCGGGGGATTCTGGTTGATTGGCTTGTAGAGGTTAAGACAGTTCTACTGGATTTATTAGGCTAACTCTTATATGCATTGTAGTATAGCGGTATATTGATTGAACTATACAAAGTTGCTTTCATTGTTTTCATTGTCTGTTTAATATAAAATGCCCTTGCACAGTTTCCAATACAAAATATCTAACAGACACAATAACTTATAAACACAATTTTGGTTTCAGGTATCAGAAGAGTATAAATTGGTGCCAGATACACTTCACCTCACAGTATATCTGATCGATCGGTTTCTCTCTCAAAATTACATCGAAAGAAACAGGCTTCAACTTATTGGCATCACTTGCATGCTAATTTCATCGTAATCTTTCTTAGCTATTGCAAAGTTAATTGCATGACTTTTGATTCTGAATTTTAAACTTTAAGAAGATGTAAAAATTGTTGTAGTTAAACAATGTACATAGGACTGATATTTTGATAATTGCAAAATGAAAAACACTTTAGGATATAACATTAACAATATCTCCCTTAATCTTGTTTCCTGCAACATTGAGTGTGGTCTATCCTTTGTGGCTTGAAGGAAATATGAAGAAATTTGCCCACCACATGTTGAAGAATTTTGCATCGTTACAGACAACACCTACACACGAGAGGAGGTATTTTCATATCCACTTCTCGTTCTAGGCTTGAGTGAATGTATAAAAAATTATGATTTTCGAGTATTTTCCAACAATTTTACCATCTACGATATTTCTGCATGCAAGCAAACACTTACTCAAAACTAATTTCCTAAAATGCACTCAAAAGATGTTTTTATTGCCGTGTCTATAACTTTAGAAATTATAAAATTTCTTTTCTTTTGTTTTAGGTTTTATACCTTGTACTTAATTATTCTCGTCCTGTTAAATTTTCCTTTGTTTGCGTTTTTAAATTAAGTACGTTGGCAGGTCTTAAAAATGGAGATTCAAGTGTTGAAGTCTTGCAATTTTCAACTTTTTGCACCGACGACAAAAACTTTTCTTAGGTACTTTGGCTTATCTGACAGTTGAGCGTCTACATGAGATGTAATTTGAGACTAGTTGACGCTTCTTGCCTTCTTATGCACGTATCTCAAATGCTTGCTTGTTTTTCAGGAGATTTCTTCGAGCAGCTCAAGCTTCATATACGGTAATGGTGCATTTAAGTTCTTGCTGGTCATGTAGCAGACTACGCTGATCTCCTTTTGTTAGAAACTTACATGTTTAATCCCAAATTTTGCAGAGTCCTAGTCTTGAACTGGAGTACTTGGCCAATTATTTGGCTGAACTAACATTACTAGACTATGACTTTTTGAATTTCCTTCCTTCTGTCATCGCCGCATCAGCCATATTTCTCGCCAAATGGACGTTAGATCAGACTAGCCATCCATGGGTTTGCATTTCCTCCTTTTATTTTTCCTTTTCCGAGTTTCAGACATGCAGTGGGAGTATGACTTTATCTTTTGTTACACTCAGAATCCAACGCTAGAACACTACACCTCTTGCAAGTCGTCAGATTTGAAAAGAGCTGTTGTTGCCTTGCAAGACTTGCAGTTGAACACCAATGGTTGTCCGCTGAACACTATACGTCTGAAGTATAGGCAAGAACAGGTGCCAAATCGCTAAGTGGTCCAGAAAAGAAACTTAATCTTGTTTCTGTTTTCCGAATTTGATTATCATACTATGTTTCTAACAACGAGAATTACTGTTGTAGCAGTTTAAATCGGTTGCGGCATTGTCTTCGCCAAAACTGCTCGAAACACTTTTTTGAAGAAACGAGGTGGATAGCGGATATTCTTTTGCAAGAGCCTGCTAACAGATAGGTATACTTTTAGAAGGAAGTTTCCCCTAAATGGTTTTTTTCACACGAAGAGCTTGTACTTGACCCCTAATTTCAATCCTGTCTCCATGCTATTTTCTATTCATTTGTGCCCAATTGGTTTTAACTCTGGTATAGGACTATAGGCTTTCTTACCTTTTGGTCTCCTGTTTCTTCCAGCCCTGTGCCTTTGTAGAATTGAACAAAGGATGGCCACTAGGTTTGAATTCCAATATCAAAAAAATGTATAAAATTTTCAAGCATGTTGATTAGCTTATTTTATTTTAAAGTAGCACGTGATCAGGTTATTGATCAGATTCATTAGTATTAGTTTTTGTAAACTGTGCGAACAGATCGACTGAATGTAAACTCTGTGAGCTTTTGCCACAATCTACTGAACTGTTTTATTTGCAATTACTTATGTTGCATTTCAGCCAAAAAATAATAAATAAAAAAAGTTCCAATATTGTTTCATTACTCAATTCTCCAATTCTAGTCGTGTCATGAGACCACTTTCTTTTTCTCATTTCTTTTCTTGTAAAATTATTCCCACTAGCTGCTGTGGCTTGTACTAAATTGAAGGCGAAAAATCACTTGATTATCATATACATTAGTTATTTACTAAATTTTCGTTGTTTAAACGATATAATTATCAATTTATTTATTGTTTAAGGGAATTCTACTCTGGGGCCCTTACCATACGGTTCAATAGAGTTATTGATTGAACTAAACGGTGCATTTATTGTATGGGACTGGAAGATATTGAAAGATTCATTAAGGGTTGAAATTCATGGTGTTTATAGTAGTGTGCCCCCATAGTAAATTCACAATTGTCTAAGCTATGAAAGGAAAACAAAAAAATAAAAATAAAAAATTGCAATATCTTCGGTGGATGCTGAAAAAGAACTTATCCATAAGCATATATATCAATCGCTAGATTTACAAACAAAAAAAAAAAAAAAAATTAGATGCTTGAAAAGTGCGTTTGAATCGAAAGTTAAAAGTGAAAGTATTATGAGAGCTTTATATTGCAGCATAATTTTATTTTCCATTGTATCATTTAAGAGTTTGACACTTTAAATAAAAACTGATGAGTTGAAACTGATTTACCAGACACCACAATTGATCAAATCAAGTAGTTAAAACAAGACCTTATCGGCGAAGTCTTTACCAAAGAAACAACACAAAAAAAAAAAAGAAGTGACAAAGATCGATCTTGTGAATAGTCAATGATTCCTTTTTTTTTTTTTTTTTTGAATAGTTGCATGATTCAATTTTGGTAACTAGTGCATGATTCAAAAATAAAACTCACAAGATCCTCTTGTACGGCGTCGGTCAACAAATTAGTTTGACCAGTGAACCAAACGAAATATGCCTTCAGATGAAAATAATTTTTAAGTGGAATTTTACTTTTTCTTTTGGTGCCCCGCAAATAATTTGAAGGAAAATAGAAAAGGGCAAATCGGCAAAATCGGTTTCTTTCAGTCAACTCTGTTCCTTTGGTCTATCTACTTGTATACATTTTGGGGGCACTGTGTATATGACGTGGCAACATGTTATTGGAAGAAAGTACAGCAATTTTCAGACAGAAGATTTTGAGCGTTTGAGAAACGAGCGACTGGTTCTTGTAGCCCAGTGGGCGACGAACTCATTCTATATATTATTTTTTTAATTTATTTTTGCTTTTCTGAATTGTAGACATTTAGTTTGTTTGGCACCAAATAAGTGGTTGACTTTTTCCTTTTTTTTTTTTTTTTATCTACCCGTCGCTGGAAGCTTTGAGACGCACAGAAATGGCGGCCTTGAACGTCTTATCCCCGCGTCACCCACCGACTCCCTCTTTCCCGTATCTTAACAATTCTTTTAGTTATGGCGGCGCCTATAGTAAATTGCTTTCTCTCTCTTACTCTAATAACGGCGTCCCTCTTCGCTCTTCTCTCTTTACAAGAGCGAAATCGTCACAATCTGGTAAGATTTACTGTTTCATTTTTTTTGTTCAATTTTCACGTAATTTGCTTGCCTTTCTCGTCACAGAGTGAAAAGTTGACGCTTTGATTGTTGATAATTTGATTTTTTCCTGGTTTGGAATTGTGGATGAGCCAATCAAAGATTTGCATTCAGAAATTTTGGTTTTTTTTTTTTTTTCATTTTTAATTCAAGTGTTTTTGATGCAGCGAAAATGTGGAATTAACTCGCAATTGAGTGCATTATCATTCATTCTGTTGCCAGATAGTTTATTAATATCAGTAGTATCCTGATCATATTCATCTGTAAAAATAATAAAGAGTGTATTTTACTTTGATTCCTTTGTTGAATGCATAAGATTTAAGGTTGTGAGTGGTAATTTAAGGTTGAACGCATAAAATTTAAGGTTGTAGTAGGTTATGTTTTTAAATTTTAAATTTTCTTTATTTTCTATATGCTTGTACTTCGTCCTAGGCTAGAATTTTCATCGGAGATCACATAGAATATAGCAGTCCATACAATTTTTGGCATTGTTTTGAAATGTTTAAGGGGATCAGAGTAGTGATACCTTAAGTGTTTGTTGCTTGGATTTGCAGTATTAAAAGTTAGCCACCAATGCTAATCTGTATCTTACCATATTTGGGGAATCCTGCAGGCAGTGGGTGTTCGTGGATGCAAGAAAGTTCTATGCGTCACAACAGTGCTGCCGGCAATGAAAGGCGGCAAGGCCCTCTATATTCAGTGTTTCCGGCAAAACCTGCAGAAGTTTCCGATGTACAGGACCTTTATGAGTTTATATGCTCAGGTCCTCTGGTGGAGAAAGCGGGTTTGACGCCAGATTCAATAGCTGAGTCCATTGACAAGTGGTTAGCATATGGCTCGTACCTTTGCCGACTGTTTCGGCTCAACGAATTGTCCCTCAATATTCCTCAGAAAGTTAGGCTCTATCACTACTATATACCAGTGTTTATATGGTGTGAAGACCAAATTTCCCAACATAGAGCCAAATATAAGAAGGGAGAAGATATCCCTCCTCTAGTGGTACGGATTGTGTTGTATTCAATATTACATATTACAGTCTTACTCTATCAATATTACATATTACAGTCTCAATCTATGTTTTGTCTCATTAGACGATATATTTCTTGAAATGGTGAGAAAATAAATGGAAGGGAAACGATTAATGGTGGGTCGGTAAAACCATTTCTAATGCTTAAAGTCTGTCTACACTGTAGATTGGTTTCAGCGCACCACAAGGCTGTGGAAAGACTACACTTGTCTTTGCTCTGGATTATCTTTTTCGTGTTACTGGCAGGTAGGCTGCGTAGCATTATTTCCTATTATGGAAGTTCTAAAAAATGTAAAGTAGAGAAAAATTGGGATTGTTGACATTGTTTAAAATCTCAGGAAGTCTGCCACAGTGTCCATTGATGACTTCTATTTGACCGCAGAGGACCAGGTAATATTTCTGGGAGTTCTCGACGCTTATTTACTTTCTTCCATCTGATTTCAATTTCTGATGCTATTTGTTATTTATGCTAGGCTAAATTGAGAGAACAAAATACTGGGAATGCGCTTTTAGAGGCAGCAAACAAACACCTACATGCTTTTTCACTTGTTGATTTTATGTAGTAATGGAGTTGACTGTAACTTCCTAATTTTGTTCTTTGTATTATTCCTTTTATGTTGTCATAGTATCGCGGAAATGCTGGCAGCCATGATCTTCCTTTCTCTGTTGAAACCTTGACAGCTCTAAACAAATTGACTAAAGAGGGTGAGTCGTTTTTACACTTCTCTCTTTGCAATGCCGCATGTTTTTTATTTGTTTTTTCTTTTCGCCCCAACTATTTAGAATATTAAGTTTTCAGGTGTGAAGATGAAGCTGCCTAGATATGATAAGGTAAGCACACAACAGTGCTAAATCTATTCCTTTCTCTATCAAAATCTGAGTGCAAATTTGCTCACCATAGACCGTTTCTTTATTTCAGTCTGCTTATAGTGGGAAGGGTGACAGAGCCGACTCTGAAACATGGCCTGAGGTTGAGGGGCCACTTGTGGTACTAGGATTTTGAGTTTAAAGAACAGTACTATTTTGGCGTTCTAGAAAATCGATTGTGTGGAAATATTAAGTTTAGTGCACATGACAAAGTTGCATCAATGCTTAAATTCAAATAAAGTTATATCAAACAGTTTTGGTTCTTCAGTTTTTGAAATTCAGAAAAAAGTTATCTCGTGTAAGAAACATTTTGTGCTTTGGTTGGTCGTTCAGGCTGTGCTGTTTGAAGGTTGGATGCTTGGCTTTAAACCACTTCCAGCGGAAGTTGTCAAGGTTGTTGATCCTCAGGTTAGAGCGAAAGGAATTTGAAAGTCGTTGGCGATATTGCTTGTGCACGGTATTGATTAGTAATCTGAATTTTACTCTATAGCTGGAGACTGTGAACAAAAATCTTGAGGATTATTATGACGCATGGGACAAGTTCATTAAAGCATGGATAGTTATCAAGATTAAGGATCCGACTTGTGTATACCAATGGCGTTTACAGGTTCACATTTGTGCTGGCATGTTATATTTACCTACTTTTTACTTGTTATTCTAACCTAATATATTCTGTGGGGAATCCGCAGGCAGAGATCGCCATGAGAGAGGCAGGCAATCCTGGGATGTCTGATGAAGAGGTGTGTTAGTCTACATACATTTGTTTCTGATAGCAGTATTAGAATGTGTTAAATGTCACTTGCAATGAGGTTTAACAGCATAAACTGAAGCATTTTGAGGGGGATTCATTTTGCAGGTGAAAGATTTTGTTTCCCGGTACCTTCCCGCATACAATGCCTACCTTCCCACTCTTTACTCCGAAGGACCAAATGGGTCAGATCCAGAGCATCTACTCATGATCGAAATTGACGAAGGGAGGAACCCCATTCTTGGCAGCTAATAATTTGACTGATAACTTCAGCTTGAGGCTGCAGTGATACCAATTTTGATTTTCTACTGATGAAGTTTGCCTGAGACGCTGATCTTAAAGGAGGAAATCTAATGGATTTGTGTGACTCCTCCCAATTGAATAATAGAGTACAGACCCCACATTCAAACAATAGTTGAAGTCTCCACATGTAGTACGTGAAAATGGCTTTTGGTTGCCCACAATCATAGCAAGTCTAAGAAAGGGGGAAAAAAGAGTCAAGGGTCTATCTTTTTCAATCGAAGGGTCAAATTTCCTTGTTCAAGTACAAGCAGAATGGGGGAAAATCTTTGTAAATGTACCGTACAATAGAGAGATTGTCGATGGAATTTTTTGTTCCCTTATTCATGCATTCTTTTACAATGCAAAAAAAAAAAAAAAATAAGTTGTTGGATTTTAATCCACGGAACCACCTATTTTCCAAAGCCAAACGACAATCTCTTCTTGAAACTAAGCCACAACACTATACCAAAACACAGAAAGAAAGAAAAATACACAGAAGAAGAAACTATTGAGAACAATCTCCAAGCAGTAATTTCTTTTATTAATCACTAATTCTCAAATCTCCTCTTAAGACCTTTTCTTCTCAAGAGCTTCACAAAGAGAATTATTGTATGAGAAAGAAATTAGAGAGAATTCTATGTCTACTCTGTTATGACCTAATTCCCTTTTATATTGGGTTATATAGCTACTAACAGTTCTTCTAGTAAAAAGAATAACCTAGACTATTCTCCACCGTTTATTTCTTTTAAGCCTTCCATCTGCTTGCCACGTCATTAAATTGCATGCTTAAATCTAAGCCAACTCACAACAATCTCCACCTTGGCTTATTTAAGCTTGTTCCGTTAACTGTTCTCCCTCCTGTATCTCAAGCAACTTCAAACAATACTTGAACTTCGGAGCACTTAAAGCCTTTGTAATCATATCTGTAGGGTTTTTACCTGTCAAGACTTTCTGCAGTTTGACTTCTCCCATAGCAATTACTTCCTTTATGAAGTATAACCTTACATCTATATGTTTTGTCCTTTCATGGTATACCTGGTTTCTAGCCAGATGAATTGCACTCTGGTTATCACAATAGACCCTTGTGACAACCTGACCAAGTCCCAACCTTTGAGCCATTCCCTAGAGCTATTTTGCCTCTTTTATGGCTTCTGTCAATGCAATAAATTCTGCTTTAGTGGACGATAATGCTACCACATGTTGCAGATTTGCTTTCCAGCTCACAACATTACCACAAAGTTTAAAAACATAGCCTGTGAGGGATCACCTGGTGTCAAGGCACCCTGCATAATCTGAATCTACAAAACCTGTAACATCATTTCCTTCCTCTTTTTGGCTTCTGAAAAACAAACCAACACCAGAGGATCCTTTGAGATATTTTAATATCCATTTTACCGCTTCCCAATGTGTTCTCCCTGGTTTTCCCATGTATCTACTCACCATGCTCACAGTGTATGCCAAGTCGGGACGTGTACAAACCATCGCATACATTAAGCTTCCCACTGCATTTGCGTATGGAATCTTGTCCATATACCATTGTTCATCCTCAGACTTAGGGGAGTCTTCTGAGGACAATTTAAAGTGTTGAGCCATAGGTGTAGACATTGGTTTTGCTGAATCCATATTGAACTTCTTTAATATCTTTTCAATATAGCTTTTATGAGATACGAAGATAGTACCCTGCTGTTTGTTTCTCTTGATGTCCATCCCCAAGATCTTACTAGCTACACCCATATCTTTCATCTCAAATTCCCCTTTTAGCATCTACTTTGCCTGATCAATTTTGGTCTTAAACCTTCCTGCGATGAACATATCATCTACGTATAACAGTAGATAGATAATATCCCCACTCTCCATGATCTTGTTGTATGCACAGTTGTCAAACTCACATCTCTCAAAACCGTTCCAAATCATGAATGAGTCGAAACGTTTGTACCATTGGCAAGGTGACTGTTTGAGACCATACAGGGACTTTTTAAGCAAGCATACATGATTTTCATTTCCAGTTTTGACGAAACCTTCAGGCTGAGACATTAAAATCTTCTCTTCGAGCTCTCCATAGAGAAAAGCCGTTTTCACTTCTAGTTGTTCTAGCTCCATGCTTTCTTTTGCAACCAAAGAAAACAGTATTCTTATCGAGCTATGTTTCACAACTGGTGAGAAAACTTCATTATAATCAACACCTTCTCTCTGTGTAAACCCTTTTGCCACAAGTCTCGCTTTGTACCGTGGCTTCTCAACCCTTGGTATGCCCTCCTTGAGCTTGTACACCCATTTGCAGCTGATGATCTTCTACTTCTTAGGCTTTTCGACCAAAATCCATGTCGCATTCTTGAAGAGTGAGTTCATTTCCTCACGCATCCTCTTGCCACTTATCAGCATCTTTCCTTCCTATAGCCTCAGTGTAAGACATTGGTTCCTTAGATTCTATTTCATCTGTGGCTGTAAGAGCGAAGGCGATCATTTCAGCATACCCAAACCTCTCAGGAGGTTTGATTTGCCGTCTCTCCCTATCTTGAGCCAGCATATATCCTTGGTCTGTTGCTTCAGGTTCCACAGTTTCATTTCCACTGTTTCCTATTCTTCCATCAGTTTCTTCGATGGCTCCACCTCAAACTAAACCTTCTCTCCATCTTCAAAATTATTTTCATTAGTCTTGCCATGAGCCTTGTAATACATATCATCCTTTCTAAAAGTGACATCTCAACTAATGAAAGTTTTAGGCTCGCCTTTCTGAACACACTAGAACTTGTAGCCTTTTACACGTTGTGGATAACCAAGGAACATGCATTTAATTGCTCGAGGCTCTAATTTTCCTGTATTTATATGGGCATAGGCAGTACATCCAAAAACTCTCAGGTTTGAGAGATCTGGTGGCTGACTTGTCCATTTTTCTTCAGGAGTTTTCAAATCAATAGCACAGGATGGACTTCTATTAATCACATATGCTGCAACTAGTACTGCTTTAGCCCAGAAATTTTTGGTGAGTTTTGCATCAGACAGTACTGACCTTCTCCAAGATTATCTTATTCATTCTCTCTGAAAGCCCATTTTGTTCAAGGGTCTTCTTCACAGTGTGGTGCCTTGCTATACCACATTCCTTGCAGTATTGATCAAACTCATGAGCACAGAATTCGAGCCCATTATCCGTTCTCAACTTCTTTATTTTTCTGCTAGTTTGATTTTCTACAAAAGCCTTCCACTCCTTAAATTTCCCAAAAGCATCATCTTTGGTTTTAAGAATGTACACCCACAACCTTCTCGAATAATCATCGATAAAGGTAAGAAAGTACCTAGCACCCCCATGAGATGGAACCCTAGATGCCCCCCAAAGATCTGAGTGGATATAATCTAAGATCCCCTTTGTGCAATGAATTCCTTTTGCAAACTTGACCCTGGTTTGCGTCCCATATATGCAGTGTTCACAAAACTCTAAATCTGTCACCTTGTCCCTACATAGAAGACCTTGTTTACTCAGCTTTCTCAATCAATGGATGCTTACATGACCCAATCTTTGATGCCAAAGCTGTGTTCTTGAGGTTTCTTTGTTAGAAACCGCAGATGCAATTCCTTGTACCACTACTCCTCTCAACAAATACAAACCATTGATGAGATGTCCCTTCATCATTACCAATGACCCTTTTGAAACTTTTAGTACACCATTTTCAGCCTTGATTGAGAAACCTTGATTATCTAACATCCCAAGAGATATCAAGTTTCTTTTTAGCTCAGGCACATGTCTAACATCCTTCAAGATCCTATCAGGACCATTCTCTATTCTTAACTTTATTGTACCAATTTCAATCACTCGGCATACTTTGTTATTGCCTAGCAGCACTTGCCCTCCATCTTTTCTTTCATAATCCATGAAGAAAGATTTATTTGGGCACATATGAAAAGAGCACCCAGAATCCAAGACCCATTCATCATTAATCTTGGTATCTGACATACACAAAATTTCAGCACTTTCATATCCATTTGAGGCAACATCAACGACCTTTATTTCTTTTTGCTTTTCCACATTTTGTCACTTTCTATTTGGGCAATCTTGTTTTAGATGGCCTTCCTTATGACAATGGAAACACTGTCTTTTCTTAGACTTTGACCTGGATCTTCCCCTCCAATTAAAGTCTCTCTTCTCTGATCTTCCATGAATGTTCAAACCTTCTGCTGCTCCACCATCCTCCTTGGTCTCTGACTTTTTCTTGAGTTCCTTAGAGAACAGAGCAGCTTGAACCTCCTCCAATGATATAGAATCCCTGCCATATATTAAAGTGTCTGAGAGATTTTCAAATTCACTAGGCAAAGATCACAAGAGTAGCAATGCCTGATCTTCATCATCAATGTTGATTTCATTGTTTTCAAGATCAAGAATGATCTTGTTGAAATCATCCATGTGATCTTCCAATGACTTTTCATGAGGCATCTTCAGAGTGTACAATTTTTGTTTCAAATACAACCGATTCGCGAGTGACTTTGTCATATAGAGATTCTCCAGTTTCAGCAAAACTGTTGTAGCGGTTTTCTCTTTCGACTCTTTCCTGAGGACCTTATCACCAAGGCTCAAAATCAAAGCACTGTGGGCTTTGTCAAGAACATCCTTCTTCTCCTTCTCTGACATGTTTGCTGGTAAATTCTTCTCACCAAAAAGTGCTTCTTCTAGACCCTGATGGACCAAGAATGCTCGCATCTTCAATTGCCAGAGGCTGAAGTCATTTTTACCGATGAACTTGTCAATGTCGAACTTTGTTGACGCCATTGCCTTCTCAACCTGGGCTCTAATACCAGTTGTTGGATTTTAATCCACAGAACCACCTATTTGTCGAAGCCAAACGACAATCTCTTCTTGAAACTGAGCCACAACAGTAGACCAAAACACAAAGAAAGAAAGGAAAATACACATAAGAAGAAACTATTGAGAACAATCTCCAAGTAGGAATTTCTTTTATTAATCATTAATTCTCAAATCTCCTCTTAAGAGCTTTTCTTCTCAAGAGCTTTAAAAAGAGAATTATTATACTAGAAAGAAATTAGAGAGAATTTTATGTCTACTCTATTATGACCTAATTCTCTTTTATATTGGGTTATACAGCTAATAACAGTTCTTCTAGTAAAAAGAATAACCTAGACTATTCTTCACCGCTTATTTCTTTTAAGCCTTCCATCTGCTTGCCATGTCATTAAATTGCATGCTTAAATCTAAGCCAACTCACAACACCCTGATTCATGTCTTCTTCTCTCATCAACTCCCTCTTAAATCATCAAATCATACAACATAATTCAGGAAACAAGAAACATTTCTTTGTACTATCCAACAAATAGTGTACTCAAATGAAGATCCAAGGGCAGCAACAGCAGACACGGCCCGAGCAACATTCGCAGCGTTGCAGCAACAGCAACACAGTGCGAAGAACCTGCATCGAAACCAAGAATGAAGCGGAAAAAAAAAGATGGAGAGAAGAACGTGGGAGTGGAGATTGAAGAATATACATGCCAGGCGTAGAGGCATCCTTTCTCTTCTTGAACCTTCTTGGCATGATTATGGTAAGACATCTTCTGCTGAGGTGGTGCACTAATCATCTTTTCTCTTTTCCTGTAGTTCTGATAGAGACAGATTCTTGGTTTGATATATATATTCAGTTAGGGAAGGGAAGGACTAATTGCTTGATTTTAGGGTTATATTCCCAGTTTGAAAACAGTTCTCTCGCTGCCTCATTAATTTGGTGGTTGGTAACTCGGTAGTGGGAAAGGAGGAAAGACACTTTTCTCTTGTACTGTTCTATTTCGGCAGGTGATAAATGAATTGTGGAAAAGGATCTGCTTCTCCCAAAAAGTGATATCTGGCCAGCTGAGATAGGCAGATGGCAACGGCCACATGGTTGTCTTTAATGTTGCGGCCCCGCTGACGAGAGCATTTTGTGATAGAAACCACCAGTTATACCCAATAATAGGTGTTATTTTAGTTTTTTTTTTTAATAAGAAAAAACCAAAAAAAAAGTTTGTAGATATAGCAGGGATTGAAAATGCTGCATAGTTTTAACGGGT
Organism: Artocarpus hirsutus; assembly: GCA_946598075.1. Lineage (NCBI taxonomy): Eukaryota > Viridiplantae > Streptophyta > Magnoliopsida > Rosales > Moraceae > Artocarpus > Artocarpus hirsutus. Next base: position 22,817 of record CAMOHE010053921.1, read on the forward strand.
TTGCTTTTCTATGATAAGATGGAGGTCATTATCCCCCTGCTTAGTTGCATTAATCTTATGTTTTGGTTTTTGTTTTTAGAGATGAACTTGTATATTTAGAAGGGAAAGAAAGGATTGCGGAGATCCCTCTACAATTCATTTTACTTTAAAAAATTAAGAAAAAAGAAACTTAGCATGTCCTAGATGAATCACACATGAATGGTTGCTCTTTTTTGTTTAATAACTACTTGCAAGGACACCACACATTGGCATTTTTGTGTTTAATTTCATTGAATCAATCTTGCTGCCTTCATATTGTTGCAAGAGACTAAACAATTTATAACAGAAAACGTGCGGATCTAATTACCATCTCAATATTTTCTAGTGAAAAAATAGAAAAATAAAAAATAAAAAAACTGAAAAGCCCAAACATTTTTGGGTTCTGAGAATTTGTGGGCCACAGCACGAAATTGGCCACCCATATGCATTTTTCATCGTTGTTTAATTGATACGTGTATAATTGTGGACAGGAATTTCATATTCAAATAGATCATCACAAAAAATCAAAGAGAAGGGAACAAATCTCATGTATATCATGTTGAGTATCATCTGTGTCCAAGTATTACATTACTCCATGTCTAAACGAAAAAGGGAAAAAAAAAAAAAAAAAAGGAAAAAAGTTTTTAAACCCACAAACATGGGGTGAAAAATGAGCACAACAGCAACGGTTGCACAAGCAAATCTTATTTGGACCTAATCAAGATTCAAAAGTTTTCAATCCAAAGAAGAAATGGGTAGTATAAAATCCAAAAGAAAATCCGCCTCTGTACATGATCATCTGAATTTGGCTGATTATGAAGGCTAGTTCTTTCAATTACTTTTGCTTTTAAATTTTAGAGGCCTCCTTGGAGCTGCAAAAAATAGACCCCAAAAAAAAAAAAAAAAACCACAAATCAGTACATGAATGAATAATTAATAGATCTTGTAATTTTACAAACGTAGGAATTAATACATGTTAAGACGAAAACTACTTACGATTTATTACCTTAATCCAATTGCTTCTGAGCTTTTCATCAACCTCAATCGTTTGCATGATTCAACAAACATTCTGTTCATGAAAAAAAAAAGGATTTGTATATATATAATTAACAAAAAAATTATAAGAAGCAAAAGTAAAGAAAAAAATAGTTTTTTTTTATTTGTTCTTTTTTTTCTCACTTACTTCCATGGCACATCTCCAAGAAGCATCCAGTCACCGTCTTTGTCCTCATAAGTGGGTAAATATTCCATCCCATTTACAGGGTCCATTAGCATTCTCTCATTCAAATAGTTCCCTGTTGCATTAACGTATTCACATGAACAAATGATTTTTTTTTGTTTAAAGTACTACTTCAATATGAGAATTCAAATAATATACCACTACTTACGGATGGTCAAGCAGCTGGAAAACATGTTTTGTAAAGCGTTGAGAAGCTGGTGATAGCTGTTGTACTTCTCAAGATCAACTTTTCTCAGATATGGAGCTCCATCTAACCCCACTTTTATCAATTTGCAACTCTTCATCACATTTTTTCTTGATGCTCTTACCGGAGGCCACCCCACCACTTGTGCCCTGAATTGTACATGTAAATCCAATTTAATCTTGGCACATAATTAAATAAAATTTGAATCCCATATGACTATGTTATGTATATGAAACACTCACACTCACACACACACACACGTGTATATATGTATAATATAATTATGTATTTGATATGACTATGTTATGTATATGAATAAATGTCTTACTTGGGTGGTGGAGGTTTGGGTGCACTAGCCTCATCGATGACAACCCCATCATCATCACTTTCACTATGTTTCTGGTTTGAGCTCTCAACATTAAGATCAATGGTCTCTAAAAATCCTCGTTTGGTGCTGGATTTTGCTCCGATCTTGGTCGGTCCATAGGGCTCCCCCGGCAACCCTAGGGTCAATTTCGTCTCTTCGAAATTTAGCCCGGCGGCATCGAATTCCGGCAACTGCTTCCCCCTTTCCTTCGACATCTTTTTAGTTGTCTTTTAATTTTTGCCTTTGAAATTAGACCAATATGCTTAGGAGAGTCAGCCACGGTATGAAAAAGAGAAAATCATGTAGCAACCAAGACTTTTAGGCCGCGACATATATATTGACCGGGCTAAATTATTGAGCCACTCATGCTTTGACACGTAGCATGCGAAGCGCGGTTCTTATTCGTCCATGTAGGTGACAGGTATATATGACGGAAGCGCGTGTGTCTGATTTGAGTGCTTGAGAGTTTGGGCCCCCCTGTCGGTTTTCAGTGCTGAGCTTTTATACTTAGCGCGGGGTGGGGGGGGTGTAATCCTGTATGTTGCATAGATACGAACTTGATTTTGTGATCACCTCAAAAGATTCACTTGGTGGAAAAGATTGATCGAATCAAATCCGTTGATCTTATTCTTGTGCCCAGCTTATTCCTAAATTGACTAAACAAAAAGTGACTGCACTGACAAGAAAAAAAAAATCTTTTTTTTAGAAAATAAAGAAATTTGTAGCTTTAATTTATCTCTTTAGTTTTGTTTTGTGCTCTTTTTTTTTTTTGGCAAATATATTTTCAATTAGTTAATATACAAGGAGAGAAGTTGAGAGCTGCATAAGTTCTAAATGTTTGAAAAAACTATGATTTTTCCTCTTACGTTCCTCCATTAAAGAAGCATTTTTTTTTTTTTTGGATTTTTGGTGCTATTAGAAATGTAGAAGTGGCCATGCTTAAAAATGAATTGATCTTTTTGAAATAATTCATAATAGATAATTTTACACGTCTAGCTCTTATATTATTATCTGTATGGTGGTTGTCATCCTCATTTCTCAATAATAATAATAATAATAATAAGGACAATTCAATTGCACGATTTATTTACAATGAACATTTAGTTATTTTGCAAGATTTTTTTCCCACCAAATAATATTTTTTATTTTCCTCCTTTTTAAAAATAAAAGAAAAATTTTTGTCCTTTTTAAAAAATTGAAATAAATTTTTTAAACTCAAAAAATATCTTTATCATTTCTTAACACAAAGAAAATAAATTGAAAAGTAATTAAAAACTAAAAGGGTTGAAGCAAAAAGAAACGTTTCTTTTTGTCGGTTTTTTTCTTTTTCTTTTTTTGAAGTGAATAAGTTTTGTTTTCGAGTCTTTCACCAAAAAGTGGGGCCAAGGATCCCACCCCCTGAATATAGATAGCTGTACTTTAAGAGCAAGTGGAGTGCATGGAAGATACGGTGGAGAAGCAAACACTGCAAAGAAAACCCAGTGCTCGTGCGGAGCGGGAGGGGAAGGGCAACATAGAAAGCAAAGCAAAGAGGGGGCCCACATGTCGAGGTTCTTGAAGTACAGGTCAACTTTTTTAATTTTTGGGAGTCAAATAAAATAAAAACGTGGGGCCCTATCATACCCTCTCCCATGTGCCCCTGTTGGTTTGTCGGTTCTGACCAACGAATCTTCTTTTTTCTTTCTTTTTTTTTTTTCTAGGAAAAAATTATTTTTTTACGTGTTTATTCCTTATCTGACTGACACGTGGTGGTCTCCGCTGGTTTACGCCCGCGGTTTACCGTTTCTAGTTAGTTACTGTTACTCTCCCCCGACTCCCCGGGATTTCCGCTTTCTTTGTCCCTTCTGCAAACTCAAAAAAACTCATTAGAAAAAAAAATTTAATTCTTCATTTTGTAAGTAAAGTTAATATTAGGTACAATTTATTGTTAGTTTATGTCTGTAATTACATAAAAAAAAATATAATTAGGATCATAATTCATTAAGGGGAGTTTAGCTAAATAATTCATTTTTTTTTCACATTAATTTCAAATCTAAATATAGCTTTGATAAGAACATTTGTGGGTTAGCTTAAAAAATGTGAAATGGTATTACTATTGCTATTTGCTATTGCCATTGTTGTTGGTTGTTGTTGTTATTATGCTCTAATTCTTGGCATTTGAAATGTGCTCTGTTAAAGGGACGAGAAACGTGCAAATAAGAAAAGAAAATAATCCATTAAAAAGAAAGAGAAAGAAGATAAAAATAAAAATGGCTATTAGAAAGGGGATTGCATTTGGATTTTGTAGAAACAATAATATGATTTTCTAGTTCTTCAAGTTATAAAATTGAATCTGCATGATTCAAATACACTATTTGAGAGGAAACCAGTAGGATATGTTAATGTTATTACTATATCCGTATCCAGTAAATTACAATAGCAAGTTGTTTGGAAGTGAGTTGAAATCAAAAATACTGTAATACGTAAGAACTTTACACTATAACATATAAGTTTTTTATACTGTAGTATTTAAGAGCTTGTTTGAGTTGAAATTAATGAATTTTAACTTATTTTGTCAAACACCCTAGGAGTTCCTTTCCAGTTTTTAAAATGACTTTCCAATTGATCTTTCCAAAATTAAAAAAAAAAGAAAAAAAAAAGGAGAAAAAAAAGAGGAGAAAACTTCCATCATAGTGTGTTTTCTTTGTTAAAGAAGAACTAGCACAAAATCAAAAGTTGGAACCTCCTGGATCTTTCCGAAGAAGGCAGCCACAGATATCACTGTCTGGTTCCTGTTTCTAATTATGATGTGGTGCAAATATTTTCATGTTCTTCTTATAGTGGTAGTTATATATGGACCAATATTTGTTTCCAAAAGCATCTAATCCCTCACATGGGCAATTCAAAGTTTTTTTTCCCTTTATTTGTAGTTGAGCTAATGCCTAACAGAATTAATTGTTGCCCAAATTTCAAGCGATATTCCTTGTCAAATTTCTAATATTACAGTCTGGAAGCTAGCTTTCAATTGTAGATAGAGCAAGTAGCCCATTAAGCTAGCCTTCACCAAAAAAAAAAGCTGTCACTTTCTTTATTTGGTGTATACAATGCAAGTCATAAGCTGTCTTCCATTGATAATTAGGTAGGCAAATAATAGTTATTATTTTGTTAAATCTTAAGTGCAATGAATGCATAGAAGATGCAACTAGATATATAGCTATGATGGAAAAAGCTAAATACTTTACGTACGATGAAATTACTTCATACAATTAAACCAAAAGTTCCTTAATATATGGAAAATATATGTTTATCATGAATGAGTACCTTATATTTTTAAAGTTCTATCGTGACCGTAGTTCAAACTCATGAGCTTGAATTAGTATAAATCTCCCACATGTTATGGTGTAAAATAAAAATATGTTACAGTATAAAGTTTTCACATATTACAGCATTTGAACTCATAAGTTTGAACGAAGATTGTCATGCACCTTACTATATGTATCATAAAACTAGTGATACAATAACAACATGGTTAGCTTGTTTTTATGGTGGAATTAATTTTCATTTTTTTAGAGTTGTGCATTTATCATAAAACTAGTGATATAATAACCATTTGGTTATTAGATTGTTTGATGGTTAAATTAATTTTCATTTTTTCTATAAAGCAAGATTCATTTGCCAACACTAAATTGTCATTTGCCAACACTAAATTGCTTCATGCATGTAATAAAAAATTTGAATATAGTTTTCTAGATGGATTTTGGTTCATGCATATCGTTAAGGTTTCATATATAGATATGTGTGTGTATCTATACATGCATTAGTTAATAATTAGTTATATAATGGGATCTCTATCTTCTAGTTCTAAAGACTAATCCTATTTGAAGCTAACTTTCAACAACGACTGGGAAGCTAATTAAATCGTAGAACGCTAACCGATTCTTCTAACTGCTACCTTTTTTTTTTTTTTTATTTGAGCAAATATCTGAGCAATCTAATATATAAAAAGTTTAAATCCCATCATTGTCTTTGGAATATTTATTTAAATAAAAAACTACGAGTCTAAGTCTAATAATTAATTACTAAATAATCAAAAGTGAATATTCCCTAATTGCTCGTTACACTAGATCGATGTTACCTGCATTTCATTTTTCCAATCGCACTAACTAATTAACTAAATTTTACTAATTAATTAATTAACTAAATATACTAGACCTAATGCAACGAATTGTGAATCCCAACTTAACTACTCTTCGTTTTTAATTACACAAAATAAAAAATTTTAAATTCACTGCAAGTAGACAGTTACCGTCCCCAAAATAATCTAAGGATGCAGAATTTATTTAATTTATCCCTTTTTGGGTAAGGAATTGTCTTAGAAAATGAAGCTCAAGAAGATGGGCTAAAATGATACTTGTAAGATTCCCAACCCCAAAACATTGTTATATAAATTGATTAATTAAGTTAATACAACTAAGACAAATGGTGTCAGTTTTTGCTTAAACATGCACTGTAGGGAAGGCGGTGCAATGTATTAGCAATCAGTTCAATGGATTAATTAATTTAATAAATACGCCTAAATTATACTATACGTCGCTTTTCAACATGCTTTCTGATTGTCCAAAACCGTTTATTATGTC
>CAMOHE010053922.1:0-53281 GCA_946598075.1 Artocarpus hirsutus
CCTAGTATTCATAAAATCTCTATAACCCATGAAACACTCATCACAACATTACCATATTTTACAGCCCTTTACATAACATATATATATACATATCCATCAAATTTCGTGGAATAACTCATGCATTTACATTAAAAATAACACCCACACAAATGTGCATAAAAACAGTCAGCAACAATTCACAGTGTGTGGTGGAGAATAGAAAATTCATAACTTTTTATATAAAATTCAAAATAACGTGAAACTTGAGGAAAAATCGCATAACTCATGCATACATAACATATTAAAAATTCAGAGTAAAATAAAACTCATAGATGAAAATATGGCAGTCAATTTGAAGAGAAGAAAAATTTCAGAAATACTAAAAAAAATAAACTCATACCTTAGAATAATGTTTTCTTCAAGCTCCTTCGAAAAATCCAAAGAAATTTTTGAATATAATTTTTAATAAAGGAATTGCAGGAAATTTTGAAAGGGAAGAAGGAAGAACCGTGAAGAAAAGAGAGAGAGTGTGAGAGAGAAAAACAGTCGAGAGTGAGAGAATTAGAGAGAGAGAGTTAAGGTGAAAATGAAATAATCGTGAAAAGAAATGAGAGAGGTTTTCAGAAATTTCTGACTAAAAATGGGCTCATGTGCGTGGATAATGGAAAGCAATAAGGGGGGTCATCAATTTTCTCACAAATACCATATTTTGAAATCGTAAAACGGGAAAACTTTATCCATTAATTCAATTAAATGAAAAGTCAAATGTTTTATTACCAAAATTAAAGAAATCAATCCATAAATATATTATTTAATCAGCATAAAACTTCCAAAAATAAATTCCATCTTATCACAATTTTGTAAAAATTTCTGCTGACTACTTGTCAGCTGTCATCGGCCTGCCGATCTCAGAAGTCCGGCCTACCGATGATATACCATCGGCTTGCCGTTCAGTGAACATTATTTCGGCCTGCCGAACTGCCTTAACACTCAAAATTCATTCATAACATATAATTGTCCATAAAAATATAATTAAACACATAACATAAATGACATGAACATTTGAGCACATCAATTCCACACGAGCGTCACCTGTCATAACACTTAAAATAAAATGTTTAGCACCATTTATCATATATCATAGCACTTATCATGAGTATATCACTTAACATCGTCATAATCATATCATAACATTTAACGTCGTTATTAATAATAGCATTATTCGTTACATGAAATTAGGCGGGCATTACAGCTTATACCAAGTTCAATCTATTAGCACATCTTTGTCCAAGTTTGGTGCCAGATGAGAATGAGATGGTATGAAGAATGATTAGAATGTTCCGACCAGAAACTGCGATACATGTCGACAACAGAGCATACCCACCTCAGAATGTAAATGATTGTTTCAAAGCAGCACTTTAGGTCGAGTACCACCTTAGAAATAGTAAGAATAAGTCTAACAAGCCTAGCCAACTACATAGTGAAGATAGGAGTCATGGAAATAATGGGGGTCAAAATCGACCTCGAAACAACCAAAGTTGGAAAGGTAATAACAAGCGAAAGAATTTCGTTGGACAAAAGAACCAAGGTAGCAGGCTAGGTGGTGGACTACAAAACAAGCAAGCCAGGTTCCCTCCATGTGCTAGGTGTGGAAAGATGCATTTGGGAGAGTATCGTCTGGGCACAGGTCAGTGTTACAATTGTGGTAGTGAGGGCCATATCTCCAAAAACTGTCCCACCAAGACTTATTAGCCTCAATATCAAAACGTCCAACAAAGGAATCCTCTTGCCATACTCAATAACATGCAGGCCTTCATTGAAGGGCCACTGATTCAACAAAGAAGAATTGAAGCCCCTTTATCTACAACAAATGCCAGGATCTATGCAATGACCAAGGAAGATGCTGAAGAAACTTCAACTATTGTCACATGTTAGATTCTTGTTATTGATAAGTATGCTAATGCTTTATTTGACACAGGAGCTACGCACTCCTTTATATCTACTTCTTTTGTAAAGAAGTTAGATAGACCCCAGAATGAATTGAGTCAGAGATTCACGACGTCACTACCATCTGGAGAAGTCATGATGTCTACTTATTGGCTACATGCTATGCCAATGAATATTATTGATAGAAAACTTTATAGTGATTTGGTAGTACTTGACATGTATGACTATGATGTGATCCTAGGGATAGATTTCTTAGACAAGTATAATGCATCCATTGAATGCTGAAAGCGACGAGTTGAGTTGACACCTGAAGGTGAAGAATGGTTTAAGTTTGTTGGCGAACCGAGAAAGAAGACAAAGATCTTTCTATCACTAGCGAAAGCTCAAAAAATGTTAGCCAATGGATGTATAGGTTTTCTAGCTAACACAGTTGACAAGAATAAGGAAGAAAAGCTAAAGATTGATGATGTGCCATTGTTAGTGAATTCAAAGAGGTGTTTCTTGATGATTTGCTAGGTTACCACCTGACAGGGAGATCGAATTTGGGATTGAACTTGTGCCTGGTACGGAGCCTATCTTAAAAGCACCCTATCGAATGGCACCTGCAGAGTTGAAAGAATTACATGAACAGTTGAAAAAGCTTCTTGAGAAAGGATTTATTTGACCAAGCCATTCACCGTAGGGAGCACCAGTATTATTTGTAAAGAAGAAGGATGGGTCGACGAGGCTTTGCATAGACTATCGAGAGCTGAACAGGGTGACTATAAGGAACAAGTACCAGTTGCCAAGGATTGATGATTTGTTTGATCAATTGAAAGGTGCGACAGTTTTCTCTAAGATTAACTTAAGGTCAGGTTATCACCAATTGAGAATAAAGGAAGGAGATATTCCTAAGTCTGCTTTTCGGACGAGGAATGGTCACTATGAGTTTGTGGTGATGCCTTTTGGATTAACAAATGCTCCGGCAGCATTTATGGATGTAATGAACCAAGTGTTTAGGAATTTCTTCGATAAATTTGTGATTGTATTTATTGATGACATCCTTATTTACTCAAAGTCTCGAAAGGAGCATAGTGAACATTTAAGGATTGTACTGCAAACATTAAAGAATCGTCAGCTTTATGCCAAATTCTCAAAGTGTGAATTTTGGCTAGATCAAGTGACATTCTTAGGCCATGTGATCTCTAAAGATGGTGTGATGGTTGATTTAGCAAAAGTGGAAGCTATTAATAATTAGAGTCGACTAAAGAATGTTAGTGAGATTAGAAGTTTCTTGGGGTTAGCAGGATATTACAGAAAGTTTGTGGAAGGTTTTTCCAAGTTAGCTATGCCCCTAAAAAGCACTTACTCAAAAGGGAAAGAAGTTTGAATAGAGTGATGAATGTGAGCAATGTTTCCAAGAGTTAAAAAGGAGACTAACCAGCGCACCTATTTTAACAATTTCAGAAGGCGATGAAGGGTTTGTGATCTACAGTGATTCTTCAAAAATAGGTCTTGGTGCCGTGTTAATGCAACTTGAGAAAGTAATAGCCTATGCCTCAAGATAATTAAAAGATTATGAGAAGAAATACCCTACTCATGATTTGGAATTGGCTTTTCATGATTTGGAATTGGCTGCTGTGTTTTTCACACTTAAGATATGGAGGCACTATTTGTCCAAAGTCAATTGCAAGATTTACACTAATCACCAAAGCTTGAAGTACTTCTTCATGCATAAAGACTTAAATATGAGGCAACAAAGATGGTTGGAGTTAGTAAAAGACTATGACTGTGAGATCTTTTATCATCTAGGCAAGGCGAACAAGATGGTTGATGCACTGAGTAGAAAATCTTCTGCGGCATTGATGTTAATACATGAAAGATCCCAGCCGTTGCAAAAAGAGATTGTGGATTTTGGGATAGAGTTGATTTCAGGATGAGTATCATCTTTGACTTTAGCTCCGAAATTATGTTGATGACTTGAGAAAGAAAGTGTTGGAAGAAGCTCATGTTACACCTTATAATATGCATCCGAGTTCTACTAAGATGTATAATGACATGAGAAATAGTTTTTGGTGGTTTGAGATGAAGAGAGATGTGACTAATATGTTAAAAAATGCTTGACATGTCAGCAAGTCAAGGCAGAACACCAAAGACTAAGAGGAATGTTACAGTCTATTCAGATACCTAAGTGGAAATGGGAAGATATAGCCATGGACTTCATCAATGGATTACCTAAGACTATTAATGGATTTGATGCTATTTGGGTGATAGTCGATAGGTTGACGAAATCGACGCATTTTCTACTAGTGAGGATGACGTATTCATTAGAGAAGCTTGCCCAACTATATGTCAAGGAGATAGTGAGACTTTACGGTATTCCCAAATCTATTATCTTAGATAGAGATAGTAGATTTACATCACACTTTTGTAAAAGTGTTTAGGTAGCTATAGGAATGAAACTACAGTTTAGTACTACTTTTCATCCTTAGACAGATGGATACACTGAAAGGACAAATCAGATATTAGAGGATATGCTCCGTGCCTGTGGTTTAGACTTCAAGGGAAGTTGGTGTAAGAAATTACTGTTTGTAGAATTTGCTTACAATAACAGTTATCAGGCAACAATAGGGATGGCACCCTACAAGGCATTGTATGGGAGGCAGTGTAGGACGCCAATTTATTGGCACGAGGCAAGAGAAAAGAAAGAGATAGAAAATAAGATGAAAAAGAAGACAAATTTTGTAGATAATATGATAGAAGCAGTGAGGATCATTCGCTAAAGAATTGAGACTGCTCAGAGCCGATAGAAAAGCTACGCTGATGTATGACGAAGGCCTCTAGAGTTTACCGTGGGTGACTCTATTTTTATCAAAGTGGCCTCGATGAAGGGAGTAATGAGATTCGGTAAGAAAGGGAAGCTTAGCCCTTGTTATATAGGACCTTACGAGATCACCAAGCGAGTTGGTAATGTGGCTTATGAGTTAGAGTTGCCCAAGGAGATGTTGACTATTCACAATGTTTTCCGTGTCTTAAAGTTAAAGAAATATGTAGCGGACGCTGAACATGTGATCAAACCACAAACGATATAGGTTCGAAAAAATTTGAGTTATGAGGAGAAACCTGTAGAGATTTTGGATAGAGAAGTTTGAAAGTTAAGGAACAAAGAGATAACATTGGTAAAAGTATTATGGCGTAACCATCGAGTAGAGGAGGCAACATGGGAACGAGAGGATGATATGAAAAATAGGTACCCTGAATTATTCTAAGTTTCGAGGACGAAACTTTTATAAGGTAGGAGGGATTGTAACACCCATTTTTTCTATTTAAGGGGAAATAGAAAAGTCTAACATTAGAATTGACGAGGTGATATTTTTACTAACATGCTATTTAGTGATATTGCAAGTGACAGCGACAAAGAGTTTGATGTGCAAGGAAAGGATCATGCCAATTAAGTAGGGATTACAGTTATCTGTGATATAATATGTGATGATGCATTTTGTTTTGTTTTAATTAAATAAAGTATGATGAGAAGAAATTAATATGAATTTTAGCTTATGTGTTATAATATGTGATTATTCATTTTTATCTATATATATAAATATATATAAGTTAGATTACATATAGACCATTATGTATATTAATTATTAATATGCTAAACTACATATATAGTAAATGGAATTGAAAATTTTGGGCCTTTGAGACTGTGGCAGAAGCCTTGCCATGAGCAAGAAAAGGAAAAAAAAAAGAATAAACGTGGAAAAAAAAGGAGGAAAAAAAAAGGAAACTGAATTAAAGTAGGATTAGGGTTTTAGTCTCTACATAAAAACTATATAAGACCTCCTATTAGTAACCTTAGACTCACACTTCATTCCTTCCTCATTGATTGGCTTTATGCTTGGGTTTCTTTGGCTTTATCAAGATTTATAGTCTCCCTAATTTCATTCATCTTGGTAAGTGTGTTAATTATTTAGCATGTTTGTTTGATGTTTTGGTTTATTATGTTAATATTAGAATTATTTTTATCATCATATAGATTCTTTCATCATATGTGTATCATGTCAATTGGTGATTGAAAAGAGTTGATGATTTGGTTGTTTTGACTAACCTCTCATTAAACCCTAGATTGGAGATATCATAGATTTTAATATTTTTGTTATATAGATCTTTATAGGTGTATTTTATTATCAAATAGCATCATGTTAATTATGTGTTTACAATTTTAATTGAGGTTTTATTAGGTTATAGATTGGTATTGAAATTTTTTGATGCGTTATGCCTACTTTTCATACAAACATCCAATAGCCATCGTGTTTCAATAATTTTTGATTCTGTATTGCTTTGTTTATATTTTTCCAAAATACTAGACATCCTAAGCTTTTGTTTGGTTTTTGAATCTCTTGAATTAGATTTTTCTTTAAATAGTTATGATTTTTTGAATTTGACCCTAAAAGCTATGCAGTTTACACAGACCTAAAAATTTAGACTGAATTTTGAGGACTTTTTCTTCATGCAAATTGTTGTCAAAATATGCGTGTAATATATCAAATTCTTTGTTTTTGAGTCTAGTTTTTAATGCCACTGGATTTAGCGGATTTAGCTAATTTAGAGTTAAGATGAAATTATTATGAATTTTTAAGTGAATAAAGGTCATTTTGCCTACTTTTGGGAATTATGCCCTAAGTTCATAAATTGTGATTTTGTGCTTCTTGATGATATTACGTGATGAGATGATGTTTATTGATAGTATGAGATGTTTATATATTGTTAATAGTATTATTGGTGACTTATGGTCAATATGAATGTTTGGCATGAACTCTTCAAAGAAGCGACCACACCTAAGACCTGAGTTATCATGTCACCTATAGTTGAAGTTTGAGTAAGTTTAGGAGTCAGGCAAGTACATCTCTCACCTGTAATATGATTGCTCAAAATTAAAAAGATTGATGTTGATGATATGTTATGAAAATGTTTTATGATGACGATTTTTAATAATGAGGAAATTGATGAAAAACGATAAAAGATGATGTTATTTTTACCTCATTATTCTATTTGATGGAAACCTTTTTATGAAAACCTATATATATGTATTATCTATATTATTATTTTGATGTTTTAAAATGGCGTTGTACATTTGACGAATTGATGGTGATGATGGGGTCCGGTGAGCGGTCGCTTCATCTTTGTCACGGTTGATTTGGGGGTCGCTACCTCACTCTTTCTGTGGCTAGAGCGCTATGACGATGACGGTACAACGCCAGGGCCCTATTATATGATATTTTAAAGTATTACTATGTATTTATTATTTTAAAAAGAAAATATATTTATTTAATGATGAATTTATTTTATTAAACATTGTTAATTGATGAAAATATTTTGTGAGAATTAGGGTGTACTTACTAAGCATTATGCTTACTAGATGTTTCTCATATTGCAGCTCGGGACAAGAGTTACGTATGAGGATGGAGGAGCTCGGTGCGGGTGTGTGCGTGGTAGTGGAAATGGAATATCTGAGCGACGCATCTTATGTTAATGATGATTTAGCTTTTATTTAATTCTTTACAATTCTGCAAATTTAGTTTTTCAATTTTTTTATGAGATTTCGTAAGTTTTAAGATATTTTATTAAGTTTAATGTTTTTGATAATGTTGCAACTATATATTTATTTTTAGATGAAGCTACTTGATTTGATTAATAAGTCTTGTTTAAAAAAAATTAAGCTATTTTATATTACTTTGATTATTTAAATTCTATAAATTTTTTTTATCATAAATAATAGATGTTATGAGATGGTAACTGTAACGTCTCGTGAGGGGCGTTACAAATAGAGCATGTTATGATATGTCTATAAATTGTGTTACTGTCTATCTCAGACTTGATTTCTTAGTTTGATTTCTTTATTTTTTTCCCTTCATCTAGTTTTACAATTTCCTTTTTTTCTTGTTTTTCACTAAAATTTGTGGTTTTTTTTATTTTTTTTAAGTTTCTTATTTTTTATCTTCTTATTTCTTTATAAGTATTTCCTTTTTTTTTTATCTAAAACGTTTCTTTTTTTTGTATTATTCATTTGTTTTTTTCTTCTGTGTTTTTTTATAGATTCCAAATATTATCACTTGAAAAAAATATTTTTCCATCATTTTCTCATAAGGTTCTTAAGCTAAAATAAAAGTCTAGAGTTACTTGATTATGGATTTTTATACGTTTTGGTATTCCCAAATATGTGAGGATGTTGATTGAAGATAAAATTCATTCGAGTGATTTTAATCACAGTGTTGATCTGCAAGGCATGGGTACCAATTGAAGTGCCATGAGAAAAAAATCTCGTGTTATTAAGTCAAAATGTAACAGATGCAGGCAACAATTTTGTGAGGTAAGTATCGTTCACTTAGATTTGTATCAGTAAATAAAGAGGACAAAATTCATTTTTGCAAATATGGTCTTTCTAAAGAAAACTTGGTTAATCTCCAAGCTACTCTTTAGTGTCATCCCAGTGGATATGTCCAAGGTGCAATTTCTAAACTGTAGCCAAAATTTCATGAAAAAAGACAGCGGCTTAAGAATCCAGCTTTTAAAGATCTTGTTTGTTAATTTGTAAGGAAATTGGATGGGGATTAAATTTGTATTTGTAGTTGTTGTTTGAATATTTTTGGAAAGAAAATGCATGTTGTGTTTTTAGTATTATTTTGTTTTTATATTGTTACAGTATGTGTTGATTTTTTTTAAAAAAATTATATTGTCAGATTAATCATATAATGTACTATAACTCATTTGGAATTTCTAGAACTTACCTAGATATTTCGAGTTTTGTGCCTCATTTGTCAAATGTTGAATAGTGAATTATCGATTTTGTTTTAGATTTGATTCTATTTTGAATAATAGTTGTCTTTGGCAGAGTTATGTAAATTTGTTTGATAATTATTTGTCCTTTTAGATACAGTATGTGTTGAATTTTTCAGCAAAAAATGTTATTTTTTGAAGTTAATCATGTGATATACTGTAATTTGTTTGAAATTTCTGAATCTTAGTTTGACATTTCAAGAATTGTGGCACATTTGTTAGATGTTCAATAGTGATTTGATAATTTGTTGTATATTCTATTTTGTCTTTTATATTATTTTTGTAGATTTGGGTTTTGAAAGTAAAAAAGTATACATCGTTTAATTTGTATTTTGTCAGACTTATGTTGGTTTGTTTCACAACATCAAAAGTTGCATAGTTTTGTCCAGATTTTCAAAAGTTTATTTGATTATTTGTCCTTTTTCTAAAACTTGATAGAGTTGTTTAGTAAATCTTTCAAAAATTTATCTTGCTTTTGTTAGTTGTATGTATCTTCATCACTTTAAGATCCCCTTCAAGACTTAAGGAGTTTTGACAGAGTGGATTTAAAGCCAAAAAGCCCTTTAAGAACACTTAAAAAAGACAAATATGTCTTCCTTTTATTTATCTAGGAAAATTGAAATTGTTTACATTTTTTGTGATTCTAGTTCTGAAAAAGATAAAGTTTATTTTGAAGTGACTGAGTATTTAGAGCAAGTTTTAGCATATAAGAATATTAATTTAGTTTATAGAGGAGGTAGTTTAGGGTTGATAGGGGTTCTTTCAATGGCGGTGTAGTCTATTGGTGTTCAAGTGTTGAGAATCATGCCTAAAGTCCTTTCTTCGGGTAATATTTGTGGTAAAACTATAGGTGTAGAGAACAAAGTTGGTCGTATTTGTGAACATATAAAAACTATAATTAATATAGCTGATGCTTTTATAGTTTTACTCGATGACATAGGCACTCTTGAAGAAATTTTTGTAGTTTCTATTAGTAAACTGTAATGATTGAGAAAATCCTGAAATTAAATAATGTAATTTACAAATTTAAATCAAAGATTTTCCTAGAAACATCATATATGAATTTTGTGATTGAAGAATTTACGGAATTAATATAAGAATATTTCAAAAATTCTATAGTAAATTTTATAGTTAAATTTATTAGCTATTGTAATTTAATAAATTAATTGAGAAATTCTACCATAATTGAGACAGGAGATAACTCGATAAATTTATTTATGAAAATTTTCGGGTATAGTACGAAGTTAGCAGTGTGTTGAGAAATACTCTAACACGAATTAGATCCTTAATTGTTAATTAATTTTAAAAACAGAGCTGCGTAAGTAGCTGTATCGATAGAAAATACTATACAAACTCAGACAGTAACACTGTTAAAAACTATGTTATTACAGAGTTTAGATATTAAAAAAATCAAGTTTAGATTTTTATCAAGTCTAAAATAAATTTCTAGACTTAACATAGTTAAAATCGATACGCGATTAAACTTTTATCAATACCGGTTCATACTGAGAATGGCATATCACAATATTTGAGAAATAAGGAAAGATTAGTCAGATAATAAAATTTCCTGTCAGCTAGATTAACTATTGCTGATAGTATAAAATTTATATATTTAATGGAAACTTGCAAGAAAAGCATAAAGTACCCTTGATTTAGACTTCACCAAATGATTATTGTACTTGGTAATAAATTGAGCAAAACTTGCACTTCACTCAATCTCACCTATGGCACCACAATTAGAGAGGGATTAGCTCATTTTTTTTAAGTTATCAAAGCCACTTAGAAGTCTAATTAAGCATGAATTAAATGGGGGTAAGTAGATTAAGCAAATATATATATATATATATGTGACTAAGCCAATAGTCATATATTTTTCATTTCTTTCCCACTTCATTTCCTTTACTAGTGCTACACTAAGAAAAGCTTCTTACTTTTCTTCTTCACCAACATGCATACAAGAGCACTCAAAAAAAAAAAAAAAAAGAATTTGCTTCCTAATTTCCTTTCTAAAACTAAACAAAAATTCAAGTCACACTCCAATACTTCCCTACCATTATCACATCACAAAAAAAAAAAAAAAAAATTATTAACTCCTACATAGGAAGAAGAAGATGAAGAAGAAAGAAGTGGTGTTAGAGCATTTAATTAAAGTAATATCTACACTTTTCTTTCTTTTCCTTTTTTTCTAGCAAAGAAAGAAAATATGCTAATTAGAAAGTTTAGGTAAGAAAACCAAAAACAAAGCTAGGTTTTTTTTACATGCTTAAGTTTATGATTTAGTGTGTTACAAGAAGAAGAAAAGGAGAAGTTAGAAGCCTTAAGACCACCCTCCCAAATAGTAGCTATCAAGGTTAAGTAATCTAAACTTTTCTTTATTTTTTTTTAGGTTAAAATTTATAACTTTATGAGAGATTTGATGATTGGGTAAGGAAATGAGTTGTCATAATTATTTATGTGTTGATTAGTATAGTTTGTGCTTGTATGAGATGTAAAAAGTTAGTATTGCATGTTAGAATTAGGTTTTGTACAAGTTTTGGTTTATGAAAGAATTTTCCACAAACTTTGAAAGTGTAAAATGGAATCTTTAGAGTTGCTTTTGAAAATTTTCCAAACCTAGGACCTTTAGATTTCGATTCTTTGAACAAAACTCTATGACTAAGTGATGAGACTGTAAAAATGTACATTTTATAAGGCTTAGATAATTTATTTATACTTTTATTTCTTATTAAATCCTCTAATTAATAGCATTTTTGTGATAATAGGTATTTTTATGTCTTAGTATGAAAATGTATTTAAAAATATGTTTTTAGTGTGTTTTTATGTTTAATAATAATTTTGGTAATTTTTAGAGTCGTTTAAGTGTGTTACATATTATCTTATTTTGAGTTTTAATGTATTTGATAATGTGTTTTGAGTTTCTAAATATATTATATTATATTTTTAGCAATTTTTAAAAATATTTTCAAGTCCTAAAAATTATATCTGTGTCAAACCAAAAGAGACCGAAAATTTTAGGAGTTTGTAATTAATTTTGTGTGATTTAATGTTAAATAAATATTTTTAATATTATTGCAAATATTTTGTTTGTAAAATAATTAATTTTATTATGTTTGTGTATTTTAGATTTGAAATCTAGAAGAAAAACGAAGCAAAAGGGCACTATAACAGACAAAATTGGACATCAAATGCTTCAAAAAAAATTAAAAATTTGAATTGGAAATGGAGGACACGTGGCGAGTTTCTAGCCCTTGGATGAGCCGCCCAAATGATCGTAACCGGACACGTGTCATTGCGTTAGTCCCTACATTAGCCAGGCCTCACTATTGCTTCCACGTGGCAAGATATGATCGGCCCATACAGAACACACGCAGACAAACTCCATGCGCGTGAGAGAGTAGTTCAGGCCGCGACAGATCCACTACTTCAGCTACACATGCTCTCATCTTGTCATATGTCTGATTCGCATAAGAAGACCGATCTAACGGTCAACATTTGTGGCCCACGTGACCCCACCTAGGCCCATCACTGCTCGCGATGATAGGCTATTGGATTAAGCTACCAATGGCCAGATTGTCTCATTTTAGTGCCTTTCTTCGCCACACAACACCAGATACCAAACCCAAATTCGCATTCACAAGAGTGAGTATCAGCATGAAGAAAAAGACGAGGAAACAGATCAACATGATCCGATTTTGCTAACAAATCCAACACTAAAATAAAATAAAAAATGAATGAATAGTGCTTTTTAAGCACTATATATACCGGGGGCTTCTCCCCTGATTCTACAGCCCTTCAAGGGCCTTAGGCCCAAATTCTCCTTCTTCTTTCTCCTTTCTACTGGGTTAGACTTAGTAATACCCACTTAGATAAAAATAATAAAATAATATCTAAATTAGTATAGAGAGTTTGGTGAAGCAAAGAGATGATCTTGTATGCATAGTATTCTGGCATGGATTTTGACTCTCTGTCTGCTTTGTAATGCTTATATTTTTGTGGAATAAATTATATTTTTATGTTTTTTATAATTATTGTTAATGTTGTTATGCTGCTAACTTTTACATAAATTTAATTATGCTTTCTTTATGTAATTTAATTGTGTTGCATAATTAATATTAATAATAATGAAATGATGTTTAGTTTTGTGGAATGTCTTTTACTGTAGTATGACTTGTTATATTGTCGATTTTAGATATTTCATAAGACGAAGTGCTACCAAAATTTATACAATAATTTATTCCATAAAAATATATTAATTTTAATTTGTTATTATCTTTTGTATCTTAAAATTTTGTTAATTATAATTGTAGTGACAACAGTTGTAATTTTTTTTATCAGTGCACCAAATCATTAGTAAGAGATGATTATTTTGCTAGATTTTATAGGAAAACTCTTATTGTATTATGGCTTGCTATAGTGTCGCTCTCGGTTGACCTATAAAATTAGTAAAATGTGCTTGCAATTAACAAGAAAAGATATAATAAATCAAATGCCTTATATAATTAATTAATTAGAGTTAAAATTTCATACTAGTTACGAAACATGCAAGGGATTCTCAAAACTTCACCACTTTAATTTTATGTGTTAAATTTTAAATTAAAAAAAATCATAAAAATATTTCTTTTATTTTAGATTTGTTTTGAAAAACCACTTGCTTTTCAGATCATTTATTTTTAACAATTTGTCGAGGTACAAATTTTCATCTCCCTATGAATACGACTACCGTTTAAGAGAAAACATTTTAGGGCATTACCATAACCAAAATTTGGCGCCGTTGCCGGGGATATGCCATTACTTTGTTAGATTGCTAAATTAAGCGGGAAACCAGGTAAGTACTCTATCCTTATCTTGTAAATAGTGTAAATATTGTTATTTTAATTTTTAGTTTAATTATTTAGTTAAATAAGCTAGTATTCATGTCAGTCACTGTTCATACACTGTTCACTATGCTTAAAAAAATTATTGAAAAATAAAAAATATTTTCTTTTTAATTATAGTTTTTATAATATTGTTGTTTGTTAGTTTTAAGTTTAGATTTAGGTTTTTGACTTAGAAATAAAACTTCATAAAATTTTAGAGCTACGTTTTTTATAAAATAAATTGTGGTTTTGTGAAGAGTAGTCTTTGAGGAAGTTTTGTTTAGAGGCTTGTACTGGCTCTGATACCTTTCCCATAGCCAATTAATTTTGAAAACTTTCCCAACACTAGTTATCCCTCGAACGTTGTTCTGACTAGGAGATTAGTTTTAAGGAAATAAACATGAAAAATGCATAGTTTATAGTGCATAAACTGAAAGCTTGAAAAAGTTATGTTCTAAAATACTGGTTTGCATAATTGTGACACATGGGTTTTTTGATACTCTGAGTCTGAGATATTATCAGTCAATTTGTGCCTATATTTGAGTTCATGTATTATACTTAGCTTGGTGTCTTTCCTGTAATATGGTGATTGTGGGTGTTAGGATGAAATTTTCTTCTGGTTATTTTGCTCCCACATTGGCATTTGTTAGACTGATTGTTCATTAAATAACAAAGACATCTTGAATCGTTATGTTAGTTTTCAAGTATTGGATGCCAACTTTGTGAGCTTATTCAAGTAGGTTAGAAGTATAAAGCTGCTATTTGAAACTTAGAAAGAATCGGCTGTAGTACATCTTTCTTTCAGGTATGCTTGTATAAAAGTTTGAGATTGAACTTGTCTTGTAAGAATTTTACCTAAAATTTTAAGTGTGAGAGGTGTTGACTTTATAAAGGGATTATGAGAGGTATTGACACATTCACAGGTTTACTTACGTACTATTCTTTTTTTTTTCTTTTTTTTCTTAATCCAAGAGTAACTACAAATTTAACTTCAAAAGTTTTAACACAATGAATAGAGATTCAATAGCAATTGGATAGATGTTCTTTCTCCCTTTTCTTCTCTTGGCATCTAGTCTACATCCAATTTTTTATGCATTCTTCGGAGAAAATAAATCATAAGGTTTGTTTTCATCAATCTTTAAATTATTTGTCAACAATCCTTAGGTGGCCTAATTGGTCAAGAAATTCTATGTGCATGAAAATTGAAGTTCCTATAAGATTAAGTCTAAGTCTCTTTCTTGTTCTATATGTTTAGTTGTCATTGTGTACATTGTTCTTTCTTGGTATAACTTCTCACCTTTTTCTTGCAGACTGGGCTACTTAGTGCTTTTATCATCAAGAAGCTTTATTTTGGCAGGCGATTTTTCAAAATTAAGATTTCAAATCATGTGTTGTTTACTTCATTTGTTGTAATAATGGGCTCATGAGCTCCAATTCAGCTAAAGTTGGCCCAAATTGCTAGCGACTTGTGTGTTGATGTGTCTTAATCTCTATAATAATACACAGCACTTCTAAACAAGAGTCGTACAGAGAACGACCCTTCGTAGGATCATCAAGTTAATGCAATAAGCCTTGTAACTGAGTTCTGGCTTGTGTCTGTTTAATTGGTCTGCGCTCTTGCTTTTGTTATTTTTTTTTCTTTTCTTTCATCAAGTTAATGCAATAAGCCTTGTAAGTGTGTTCTAGCTTGTATCTGTTTAATTGGTCTATGCTCTTTCTTTTGTTATTTTTCTTTCGTTCTTTAATTTCTATTTTTTATTATTTTGCAATAATTAATCCTTTCATAGATGGATCCATTTAGTCAAGAAGGTAATCTTAAAAAAGGTTTACTTGGTCAAGATGAAGAGTGACATGGTAAGACAAATAATGTAAGAGGTACGACAAAAATGAAAAGCCTCATACAGAACAGGAGCAAAGGAATAAAGGAGAAAGTTCATTACAACAAGAAAAACAAGCGATTGGAAAACAGGCAAAACATTTTCAGAGGTATTTTGGTGTATTAGCTCATGGCATGGTTCTCATTAATATCAAAAATTGGCATGAAGTTAAAGATAGTACCAAAGACAAAATTTGGGAACTTGTTGAGGTAAATCATTTTATTTTCAAAGATTTATTTTTTTAATGGTCATGCTTTATTAATTTTTTTATTTTGTTTATTTGATTTATTTGTAGAATACTTTTGAACTAAAAAAGGAAAATAAAGAGCATCACTTGTAAGAGATTGGAATAAAATGGAGCAACTTTAAAGCCAAACTAAATAGAAAGTATATTAAACCTAATTTGATGGCTAGAAACTATGATACGCTTAGACAAACTCCTGCTGCTTATCCTAAGGTTGCCGAACATTAAATAGAATTTGTGAGATCTAGAACATCAAAGAAGTTTTTGGTTAGTTTATTTAATAATCTTCACACTTTTATGTTGTATTTATGCATTTGCTTATGAGTATAATATAAATTCATGAAATTATAGGAACTAAGTGCCAAGCAAGCAGACAGAGCTAAACAAGTGGAATGTCCTCATCGCTTAGCTAGCAAAGGATATGCAAAACTGGAAGCTGAAATTGTTAGTCCTTAATATTATATAGATTTTATTCTAGTCTATCCAATTACTTGTATTTTATATATCTTTTCTAATGTAGCAAGCCGAAACCGGTCAAACAAATGATATTGATCGATCAATGTTGTGAATGAGAGCACGTGAAGCAAAAAAGGAGAAATTATAGACGAGGATAGTAAATATTGTGCAGATAAAATAGTATGTGAATGTTTAGTTTCACTAGTTTACCCACGTTTATCTTGGAGCAAAATTATAATATGTTTTAATATATTATAGAATGAATTGAGTGAACTACACTAACAAGGATTGTTACCGATGCAAACATCTAATGATATCCTAACTCAAGCTCTTGAAAAACCTGAACATTTTGGTCGTGTACGAGGAGTTGAAAAGGTTCCAACATTACATACATACTTTAAAAACAAAAGCTAGGGAAAAAGTTTAAGAGAACAAGAAGTAGAATTGTTAAAAGAACAACAAACAATGCTCCAGTTACAACAGTCACAAATAAACAACTAGATAAAGTTAAACCAAGAACTTCTCAACCAAATTGCAAAGCTTTAAGCTAGATTTGAAGAAAAAGATGGTGTTCAACACAATAGTCTTTTTACAAAATCTCCAATTCCACATGTTGGAGAGACTTTGGGCCTAAACTTTGAAAATGAAGAAGATGATGATCGACAAACTACTTCAAATACAGTGTCTCCAATTTTGCACAATGGTGAGGCTTCAATCCCATACTGTCAAAATGAAGAAGATGGTGATCAACATGCTCCTTTTATTGGCAAGGCTTCAGACTCGAGCCCTCAAAATGGATTTTTAAAGGTTGGTAACAAATGTCTACTTTGCAATTAAGACGTATTGATAATATGGTAGTCGTTTTAGCCAATTAAGTTGTTTGTTCCCATTTCATGTTACAAGAAAAAAAATGCAAATTAGTTGTTGGGTCAATTGACAATATAGTCGCTATTGGCAATGTTATAGATATTGGTGGATCATCTCCTATGATACATGGAGTACCTTTAGGAGAAAAGAATTTTCGTGTCTCTGTTGACGCTCCCCTACAAGAGCATACCCTTATACCTATTCCTGTATACGTGGGATAAACAATTGAAATTGTTAGAGAGGCAATTGGGGCACATGTGGCATAGCCCAAGGAGTTAGTTTTGCTGGTATATATAGATCTTTTTTGTCTCATAGAAAACTATAGTTAATATCTTATTGTAGTTAATAATTGCCTTACAATTAACCTTCAAATTGTTGCTTTATGTATAGGAACAGAAACAATCTCATAAAGAACAGTCTTTTAAAGTCAAATCCTAGCATAAGTTGTCAAAAAAACCTTTTTCACAACTTCCTACCGAACACCCATTTGAGCCTTATTATCCCAAAATTGATCCAATCACACAAATGCAATATAAGACTCAAGATAAATGTCTTCAAACTAGTACATTGTACAACATTGAAATAACTAACAACCCAATAAAAGATTTAGAAGATATGCCGACACCTTGCAAGTTTTTAATGATATATGCTTGTCGAAGTATGGGGAATGGAAGGGTGATACAAGTTCCATTGGAAAGACAAGTTTTTGGATATCAAGAGCCTTTTTATATCCCTCGTGATGATCTTATACAGTTTTGCACAATGCAGGCTATGTCTATTAATTGTGTTGTAGTTTACATGAGGTAAGGGATATCTCTCATGATCTACTTATGTTGCACAGTTTTCATGCTTGTAGGTAACAAGACTTATGTTTTGGATGCAGACATCTACATGTCATGATGATCCAAGCAAATGGACTTCATAATTATAAATTCATCGATCCACGTGTTTGTTATATCAATACTGGATATTTTCACAATAGAATACAAAATGTAGCTAATAGTATAGTAAAAACTATAGATGGAGGTCTTGCTTTCCTTCCTTATAATGTTGGATAAGTCACATGATTTTAATAGTATTTTATTTTTTGTTTATTAAATTATTTATTCTTAATTATTGGTTTTCTAGTGGACATTGGGAGTTATGCGTCGTTGCACCATATATGGACACAATTGACTATATGGATCCACTTTGTGGAAACAGGTGTGAGGAATTAAAGGAGCTAATGTCAGCGTAAGTTTTCTAAATTCTTAATAAACTAGTGTTAAATCATGACTATTTGTATATATTTTATCATAATCATTTCTTTAATCGATTTTCTATTTTATGAATATAGAGCTCTTTCTATGTTCAATGATATTCTTAAAAGAGTGCCTAGTTTAAAGAAACCACATTGGATCCGTGTTCATGAAAGTTAATTTATATATCACCAATAAGTTTTAACCTATATATTAAATTTTCATACATCAAGTGATAAAATATTTTGTTTTGTAAATAGTGCCCTTGTCAACCATCAAATACAGAATGCGGATACTATATAATGCATTATATGAAAGAGCTTATTGATTCTACTTTTGGTGCTATATATGTGATTGATGAAGGGGTAAGTGCATGATCTTATTAAGTCAAATTTAGTTTAGAGTTAGAAAAAAATGAGTTTAAGGAATTATTATTATTATTTTTTTTGTGTGTAGTTTTTCAAGATGCAAACTTTCACAAAAGAAGAGATCGACGAAATGCGAAACGAATGGGCAGATAGTCTAACTCCTTTTCTTTAGACTATGGTTTTTAAGGCCTAATGCATGTATTTACTTTAGATGGATGTATTTAATATTAAAGAATATATTAGCTATCATGTATTGTCAATGACTTATAAATAGCAAAATATATCTATCTTTCATCTGTAAAAGTTATTACATGTATGCATGAATTTATGGAATTCGTAAAAAATATTTATTTATTTTTTATGTGATAAAAAATATATTTATATATTTGCAATTATATTTATTTCAAATATTTTTCTTTAAAAAGAATGAAAAAAAAAACACATTACATGGTAGTTGCGCCATATAAAACAAAAAGGAGAGTAAAACATTAGATGATGGGTGTCGATCTACTGCCATTTAAAGCATGTAATTTTGGCCGCCATCTATTGTCCCATAATTTTTAATGGCACCTCGATTAATGGCGCTTTTTGACCACCATCTTATGCTTTTAATGGCGGTCAAAAACCGCCATTGATTGGAGATTTTTTAGTAGTGGAGGTGCATGTGGAGAGATAGAGACTAATTTCTTAGGTAAGATACGGATATCGTACTACATTATTCGGCAAAAAAACAAAAATTAAAGTGAAATAAAATATTAGGTCCTTGAAATTAATATGCAATTGTTTTCGTTTAAAAAACATGCATTTGTCCCAATTTAATTCTTAATATTAACTTTTATAGGCCTAATTAATATACAGCTTTAAGTCCCTTATTATAATACATTGTTTATTGTTATATAGAATTAATTCAAAGATGACACGTACATGAGAATTTTAAGTATTTGAAGTAAAGAACAGATTGTGTTACATGTGTCACCTTCGTGCTAAACAATTTTGTCTAAATTTATAGACATCATGTCATGAATAAAAGGCCAAAAGTATATTAAAATGATGAAAAACTTGAGATTAGATTAAAAATCATTGATCAATAGATATGTTAATTTAAAGCATTCCCAATGTAGTGTTAAATTAGTGCTCAAATGTAAAATTACTATTGAGTGAAAAAATCACTATCCAATATAATATAATATTATTCCTGTTGCTAAATTAGTAAATTTGATATATTCTATATTTGTGAGACATTTCACACCAAGCATAACATATCCAAATTTTAGTAGTTGATTTATTGTTTGATGCATTGACCACTTTTTCTTTAATCATTACAACATTAGAATGTTCATATTATTTTAATATTAAAAGTTTAGATGTACAACTTTGAAAGCTTAATTATTATGATAGAGAGTAGATATAACATCTGTGTTAGAGCACAAGTTAAAATAACATATCAAATTTATTCTGTAAGCACTTTTTAGCTTTTAGAGTAAATAGTATTGCATTTGTATTTTTATTTGTATTTGCATTAGAGATAGTCTTACTATATATTAGAGAAAGAGATAAATAATATTTTAAAAAAAAACTTAAAGAAATAAATATTAGGTTTTAAAATATTTGAAGCAAATGAATATTAAAGATCTCAAATTTTATGTTTTTTAAACGTTAAAACATTTCCAACAATTTTTTTACTAAAAAAAATATATTTCAGAAATAAAAAGTATTTTTGTCTTTTTTATGTTGTTTTATTCAAAAATCTATGAAGGATACAATTAAAATTAAGTTTTTAAATTTTAAAAAATACCATTATAGTTTTTAAAAATAATTAAAACTAATCATACATGTGGGTGACTGCCATATCGGGATCTACGAAAACTGTTGTTAATGACTTGAGATAACCTTCATTTGGGAAGCTTGTTAAAGAAATAAGTTAGATTTTATACAGAGTAAAACTCTCATATGTTACTATTGAAAAAATAGTATACAGTAGAATTTTAAAAATTTTTATACCAAAGTATTTTCCACAACACAAGTTTGACACATTATATGCATAAATTAACTATATCTTACTAATCTTATTTTCTGAAAAGCTCCACAATTTGTGAAGAGAAGTAACGTTCTAGAAGGACCCCAACCAACTGATCTTCTTTGTTATTCTTTATCCATGATCAGTGTGTGTGTGCGCACACTCGTACAGCTCTTCCACCAGTTGACTCTCCTTCTAACCAATTGAGAAAAAACCCAAAGCTATCGTTCTTGATATGTAAACAAAAGCATGGGTCTTGGGTGTTCTAAAAGTTTTCCAAAAAAAAAAAATGGAACTCTAAGTTGTTCAGCAAGCGGAAAGGGTAGACTTAAGTCATGGTACTGCCCTTCCTAGACGGCTTGAGGTCGGAGATGAGGTTTATGGGTGCTTTGAGATGGTTTGATGGCGGCTTAAGTTGGTGACATGGTGGTTGGAATCTTGTGGGAGTGGTGGCAATGGTGGGAGTGAAGAGAAAGATGGTGGTTGTAGAGCTTAACTTGGCTTGTCTTTTGTAGTCTTAGTGGAACGGGTAGCATATGCCTTAGGTTGCATTGGTTGCATTAGTCCCTTCTAAGGTGGTGAAGAGGGGTGTCTATAGAGAAAAATAGAGTTTAGTTCGATTGGAAGTCTTCTACTTTGGGCGTCTAGTTGGGGAACATTTTAGGTCTGGTTCCACTGGAGCAGCCACAAGTAGCAACTTCCTGCCATGGGAAATTTTCCTTCTAAGTTTGAATTTTGGGCATTAACTCGGGATCAGGTTGTCAGGAGCCTTAATGGCTAGCCGACATAGGAGTGCCACTTCAAGTGGCCTACCACAGGGGGTATATAAAAGGAGAGAGCTTTGCCATGCCATTTCAAGTAGGGATCAGACCTTGGAATTAGGTCTCTCTTGACCCACCTTGATTAGGATATAACTTGTCTCTTGTGATAGGGGTCACATGACTCTATGGTTGGGTTCCCTTGGGGGGAAGGGGGTGGGTTATTGGGGTTGATCTGGCAAGTGACCCAGCTAGTCAAGTGGGACATAGGGGTTAGGTGGGTCAAAAAATGGGCTTTTTTTTAACTTTGGGTTAAGGCTTTTGGGATAGGCTTTTTGACAATGTTTTACGCTAAATTCCTCTATACCCATTTTATTCTAGTTTCAATTAAACTTAAAACCTTCTAAACGGGTTGAAAGTCTAATTGGACTAAATAAAATAGACCAAGTCACGTTCCATGGCTTACCAAACCACGGCTAACTTGGAGGACCCCAAAACGCGGCTCAAATTCATGCACCTTAGCTTAGGATATATCACAAGATATAGGCTAGACTTGAGCATTATGAAAAAAAAAAAAAGGTATGAAAAAAAAGGTATTAACAAGTGTCGATTAGTATCAATATAATGGGAAACTAGTAGATAAAAAACTAACTATATAAAAAAAAGAAAAAGAAAATCTAAATTCTTAATATTTATAAAATTTAAATTATTTATTTATGTATCTCAATTAATTATCTTATTAAAAAAAATAGCAAGAGAAATGGACACACACTTATCAATGGTTTCCAAAGATCAAATACACACACATGCGTAAACATGTTCCTACAGTTTTTTGGACTTGAGATTTTTTGAGACAGTTTCTTTTCCGTGATAAGTTTTATTGTCTCTAAAAAAATTTTCTAATTAATTTTGATGTAATTACTTCGCTAATTTTCTGCAATTTTTTTAAATTATTTTGGGTGTTGTAATAAATTTATTTTAATGCAATTATTTCACTAATTCAACACATATTTTTAAAATTATTTTGCTTATTATATTTTCAATATTAAAACCTCCATCATTACAAAAAGCAAGATTATCTTTTAAAAAAGCAACATTATGTAAAAAAGTATTTTCTTATTATGCAAAATTAACAATGGAAAAGTGTAGTTGCAATACAAATATTAATTGGCAAAATAAATGTCCAAAAATGCTTTCAAGAACCAATATTAAGCTGAGGATACCATGGAAACAAAGAATGCATATTGCATATTGCTTTAAGACTGAGACGACATAAAATTTAGAGGTCAACAACTTTTTTCAACCAGTAGGGCCTTGTTGAGCTTCCTATATTCGCTCTCCTTGTGTTGCATGCCAATTGCTCCTAAAGAGATACGGTCGTTGTCCGTGTTATGACATAGCTCCTTGGTCTCTCCGACTTTTTGTTAGGTAAAGTTATGTTGCTCATAAATCTCAACCATCCGTTGACATGAACACCTTGAACATCTCTTGAGAATACTACTTGGGATCAAGACCTTTGACTCCGCTTTGTATCAAGATTTCTTTTTAAATCAAAAGTTGAGGTTTATGAGGCTTTCCCTTGTTCCCTAAGTTACTAGAAGGTTCACAATCAATTCATACTCATCAAGGAAAATCCATACAAAGGAAGGAACATAGGTCATTTTGTGTAACTTGCTTTCTCACTTTATATATATGATTTAACCGAAATATTGATTGAAGATTAAACTTAACGCTTATATAACGATACTTTGGTTTGGTTTGTATTGTAAATAATATAATGCTCCCACGTATTACGTGTATAACAAAAGTAGGGCACAACACTATAAAGATCTTAATGTAAACCAAAATTCATGCAACCAAATATTCCCAGACTAAAAAATGGGCTTTTGGTTTACCTATCCATTGAGTGGCATTCCAATGCCTTTCTCTCAAGTCTCGAAATTTTACCTGTAAATTACTATTGAGAAGGGAAAAAGGCGCCTATACTTTCTCAAGATGATGAGTAAGTAGTTAGTTTCGGATCTGTGATAAAATGGTAACCATTTCCGCAAAAGAAAGCCGTTACAAACTTTCGCCAAGAAACAATAGAAGACCGATGCCTCAAAGTATCAACCTTCTATTTAAAAAAGGGCTACTTTCCGCCGCTGAGGCAGTCGGCGAACCACCCTCTAAGCGTGACCTTGTCACGATGCAATTCTTGATCTGCTTGGGTCTTTTTTTTCCCCTCCATAATGCTGGATGGAGGCTGCTTGGGTTGCAATGACATGTTAGGGTTTGAAGAAAAGCAATGGCATAGATTAATGCAAAATAAGGTCCAACTGGTTGATATGATTTTATTCAAATTCTAATCCTTGTTGTAATAATCTATATCTAACTATACAAACATACATATATAAAAAGCAGAAGCTCCAATCTCACGCTGCCACGTGTCAATAAAAGGTTGCTCTCAATCTTGTTTTTTTTTTTTTTGGCCCCTTTTTCCTCCTTCTTTTTCCCCGTCTGATTTCTTCAGTTCTCCTTTACTTTTCCCTCTTTAAATCCACGACGGTCGTCCGCTATTCCCCCCTTTTAGCGGAAAAAAAAAAATCTAAAATAAGAATTTGATTGAATGTAGTTGACTCTATATTGTTTACTGTGCTCCACTATTTCTAAACCATTCGTTTTTCATTAGGTCAATATTTCCTCTCCCACGGACGAGGAAAAATGGGCCTTCCTCATTGCAGTCTCCCCCATAACATAATTGTTTCGTTACATAATACTACTAGGAGTCACTTTGCAGTTAAGTTATCACGTGAATCTTCATGATCACCCTTTGCTGAGTTAGTCAAAAGAAAGCACTGACCTAGCTACTAGCTAAGCTAGCTAAGATGTTTTCATTTTCTCGGAGTGACTTCCTCATCGCCATGTCGGCTCAATGTTGTTAGAAAAAACAAAATAGAGTTTGCACCCTGTAAGCTTTCTCTATGTTAGAGTAAAAAATATAAAATTATTATAATATAAAACTATTATATATTATAATTTTTAAATCTTAATTTAAAGTTTTAACTGATTTTTTAAATACACTCATCATTTACTTGGAAGCTTAAACCCTAGCCCCTCCTACTTTCTATTTTTATGTCGAGCCAATGACGGGACCATGGCCCCCCTAGTTTTTTGTTTTTAAATAAGGTGGTTTTAATTTAACATAATAGGTTTGTATATAAATTAGACTTAATTCTCTTTAAACTTTTTTTTTGTGACCATATATCATGAATTAATTTAATAAACAAAAAAATGTTATATATATATATATATATGTATGCATGTTAATATAATCTTGATAGAAAAAATTTTGACCCCTTGTCAACAAATCCTGCCCCCATCACAATCAAGCATTTCTATGCAGTGTCCAACTGGGCATGGTGCCTACCATGCCAAGTCGAGGGGGTTCTTTCCCTTTAGGTCTTGACGTTGCCTTTTGCCCCTTTGTTTCATCTGATAATTACTGGTGGATCCAGTCAGTACTAAATATTACTAATACCTATAGTAGATGCTTATCTAACTTTGTTTGTGCTATTTTTATGTTTAGTTGAATGAAGCTACATAGTCATGCATCATCTATGTACCAATAGAATGCTAGCCATGTGCACAAAGCACGTCTCAGTCGTGCGCTAAAGATTATAAGAATCCATACACAATTTCAAAATTATAGTCCCTAAATTCAAACCAAATCCTCTATTAAATGGTGTCTAATTAATCATATTACGATACATTATTTAATAAAATATATGTAAAAGTCATTTAAATGCTATTTTAAACTCTTTAAATGACATGTCATAATATGGTTGAGTGGATACCATTTGAAACACCAAAATTATATAGGATTTGAGTCCTCAAAATAGTATTTATAAATTCTTAATTATATGTAATCTTAAATCATCAGCATTCTACAGCTGTAATAACAATATCCAAAATAAAAATTCCTTTCAAATTAAAATATAAAGATAATAAAGGCATCAACATATCATAAATAAAAAAAAAATGTTAAGTGCTCTCAAAAATAAGAAAATTAACCATTGGAGTAATTTTGGAACGACATTGTAATTTATATTCATGCCTTGAAATTTGATCATGATAAGAACAATATGTGTCCTCGCTAAGATACATTGCTTTCATCCGAAAGCCTACCAAAGACTGCTTATTTCTTCTTTTGTTTTTCTTCCTCGTAAATCTAAAAACAAAAATCCATTTCTGTGTTTTAGGGAATGTGATAAGTATTAAACACTAAAACATCTCTTTTTCCCTTTGTTCTGTGTTCTGCAGGAAGGAACACATGCATATTATGTTTATAGAATCTAAAGACGAAGATAATATAAAGGTGTCAACCTAACACACAATTGATAGATTAAACAAGAGAAAAATAAAACTGATTTTAAAAGAAATATTGATAAAGATTTCAATAATAAACAGTTTATGGTGAGAAAACCGATAATTACACATATATACATATATATGTATATCTGTCAGAAATAAGACCGGTCTTGGGAAAAAAAAAAGAAGATGTTTACTGGAAAATTGACCAGTCTTACAAGTATTGGAAGATCACTACTCCAAACAGGAATAAATATAAATAATATAGAGTGGACAAGCTATTCATAGACAAAATAAATACAAAAAAATTGACAAGTCTTTGTAGAAATAAACAATTATTAGAAAGTTATCAGTTTGTAAATAAATAAAATAAAGACTGAAGATTAACCAGTTCGCATAAGAATAAAATAAATACCAAAATAAATATTGAAGATTGGTCAGTCTGTACAAAAATAAATAAATGAGAAAAATTTATCAGTTTGTATAGAAAATTGATCAGGTGCTAGAAAGAATAAACAAATAAATAAATAAATATATATATATTTGTATGTATAAATATGTCAGAGTTGCAGTATTGAAGTGACATATACGCCTGTTGCCAAAATAGGTTTCAGTGGATAAAGATAGCCAATAGAGATTTATGTAGGAATACTGTCCGGTGAGTACAGTTTTCACAATAGAAGGTTCTAAATTAACTTTTAGGGTGTTTTGAGGAGGTCTTTATCACTCAATTTTTATCATAAATTTAATTATAAATAATATAAAATTTTTACATATTATAATAATAATAAAAAAAATTACTACAATATAAAACTCTCACATACTATAATAAAAAAATTCTTATCACTGATTCCTATCATCTTTTTAAACACCTATTTTATCTAACGCCCATGTAAACAGCTCTTTCTTTTCTTCTCTCCAGGTTAAATGGCCTCTTGTTCGGTCCCCCATATTCTTTTTTTTTTTGGTACTTAGACCCACCAAGTTAGTTGCCACGTGTTGGCAAACTTTACTATGCCATAATGTAAGCCAACCGGCAACAGCCGGTTTTTTGGTTGCTTCATATTTGTTTTCTCCTCCTTTTGTTTTTTTAATTGTTGGGAGGGGCAATGTTGTAATATTACTCACTTAAAGCAACTTGGAAGAGTCAAAAGTGAAATGAACTGAATACAAATACGTAAAGTGAAACGTATTTTAAATGAGAAATGATCATAACAACTTCATTTTACAACATTCTTAATACTACTAAAGTAGAGGAGAAAAACCTGTTCATCATGAATCAGAAAGAGTACAAATAACAGTGTTTTCTTTCTTTTGTCCTTTAATGGTTACATTGTTATTGTTTTTGGTCCTGGTTTTTTTGTCATTTTAACGTTGCTTACTTATTTTTCCCATAATTCCAAATATTTCTCTTTGCCGGAATTGCGGTTCTATTTTGTTTTTTATGATAAAGAAAGTGGTTAGCTGGCCACTTCTGCTTTTTACAAAAGGCGCCGCTTGTGTGGGGGCCAGGAAGATACCGTATATCTAGAGGGATAAAAATAGAAATGGCTTCAAAGTCATTCTCACCATCTTCTCTATCTCAGCACTCTCAATCCTGTTCATTGTAGAACGTGACCAGAGACGCCGAAGCATGAAGATTCAGAAACGCCCCCGAAGGTTAAAGGTACTTGCACTTCTACGCATTCTCTGTGAATCCGAAATTTTGTATTTTTTTGCGTTTGACTGTTTGTTTACGTTCTAAATCTCCCCCACGCTTATCAGATCTGACTGTCTCTGACTTCGAAGAAGATCTCCGGATAAGGCTCGAGCTGAGGTTTCGATTGTTCCAGGTAATCTTAGCCTCAAATAAAGAGGTTTTTGTTCAATAATGCATGAAGAAATAATGTTCACTGATTTTGTGAGTTTGTGATGTCGATGACTGTTAAATGTTCACTGATTTTGTGACGTCGACATTAGCTTTCGTGTGAAATTGATGGAGGATGGTTGAGTTTAGCAGAAAGGTATGTTGTGTGATTTGTGAAGTGTTCGTTTTCTCTACGACAATAATTAGGACTAAACTAACCCATAGAAGCAAAATTTTTTTTTTCTTGGGTTCCAAAAAACATATCAATTACTTCTTATTCCAGTTCACTGCTAAGAAATCAACGAGCATAGACGAACAAATCAAACATGAATAATCAGTTATTCCGTTGAAATCACAAAATTTAACAAAATTAAACAAAACAATAAAAGACTTTCCTCCTTTGCTTGGAAAAAGATGAATAAACAGGTCAAAATCACAAGTTCCATTAAAGCAAAAAAAAAAAAAAAAAAAAGTAATTCAGAAGTAAACAAAAATGGAAGAAATTGAGAGGGAGTAAGGAAAAAAGAATTGAAGTATGGAAGGGTACAAACCATGCCATCCTCGACCTCCTCAGGTCTGGCGGAGCTCGAGCGCAGCCTGGCTCTCTGCATAGCTTTGTAGGCTTGATTTTTGTCCTTCTTTTATTATTATTTTTTCTTTTAGTAGTGGAAGAAAAAGAGGAAGAGAGAACGAAATAGCAGAGATTAAAAACTGGAAAAGGGTTTGGGTTATGGAATTGGGAATTGGAAATGGACGACAGATCAAACCTACGCCAAAGGCTCTCTCTCTCTCACTCTCTCTCTCTCTCTCTCTCTCTACTCTCTCGCTGGTACTTGGTGTATGTTTTCTTGAGCCGCTGTTTACACGATTTACTTCACTTTTTCCAGGAGGCATATTTGAAAGCCATTGGGAAGAGGTTTTATTTTTATGTGAGGCATATGTGAGGCCGTAAAGCGGACACATGTGGTAAAATATTTTCCTTGCAGCTTCATGTTTATACATCTAATATTTAAGTTCAGAGTTTGAAACTATTTGAAAATGCTTCGGTATTTGTTAATTAAGCGTTAAAGCTACCGCTAACAAGAAATACTTTTTGACTCTTTGTTAAGAATTTGGCTTTTCAGTAATTCCAATAGATTCAATCCCCATATTGAGATAGGCTTAAATTTAGGCTAAACTTGCAATTCTTTTCAGTTTTTTAAAAGGATTTAATAAAATAAAAATTAACAGTAAATGCAAAAGTATGGCTTTTTAGGAATCATAAGTTATTTTTTTTTCAAACTTTGTTAACTTTGAATAACATTTGAATCTAATTATATGACTTTTATATAAGTATAAATTCTTTTTTGTGTAGAGTCCATATGGAGACATATTTAACTGCGTAGAATCTCTAAGGCTTTGATGACATCTCCTACTTATCGTTAAATAATTTAGCAATACCAAACTATTGTCGTTAAAAAGAAAACTTTAATACGGCGTCTATATAGATGTCGTTAATTATTGTTTCAAATGTCATTAATGACATCTTTGTTGGATATGTCGTTGTATGTACTTTTCAACGACATTCAAAAACTACATGTCGTAAATAATATGTCGTTAAATGTAGTTTTTCTTGTCGTAACTGAGCAATATTAACTTACAAAAACTAATTCTAGAGGAAAAAAATTTAGAAACCATTCACGGTGACGAAGCTCTTCCAAGTCTAGTGGGGTTTACCGTCCCCACTAACTTTTTTAAAAATTAAAATTTGTGCCTAAAAATTTATGATTTATTTTTTACCCTATTAAAATTTAATATTTTCACATATGCCGGACTAATATTAATATTATTATTATTATTATTATTATTATTATTATTATTGTTTTGTTCCTATATTTTTTTTTATGAACAACTTTATACAAATTACTTAGAAGTTATTATATTATTTTTTGTGATACAAGACTACGTCACATTTATACATTCACATTTTTAATTCATGTCAAATCCTTACCTTTTTTTTCTAACTCTTTTATTTTACTAAGGGCATTTAAATATTTTTTGTGGTTAAATTGTTCATTATAAGGAAAGATAAGATTGGAGCACAACTTTAAAATCTGAAGGTATAGATGTGCTTCAATCTAAAATATAAAGTATGTTTTATTTTTTTGTATCATCAAAAAGTAGTATTTTAAAATAAAGAAAAATTACAAGAGGATGTATTATCGGCAATTTTTGTTTCTAAACATTAAGATCTTATTGAAATCAATTCAAAATAAAATCTATGCAAAACGAACATTCTTTCTCATAAAAATTTAACTTTTAAGCAGACAACTCCCTATCGATAGAATATATTTTATAGCATAATTTATGCTATAATTTTGTGCTTTTTTGTGGAATTATAATTTTATGTTATTTATTTCAAAAGAAAAAAATTAATATACACCGCTCTATAGAAATAAAAGTCTGCTCAGCCATTCATTATTTTTCTTTTTACATAGGTCTTCTAATCATTTATTACTTGCCGTAAGCGTCCACCACCCACTTCACCTTCTTGCTGCTGCTCCTGCTCCTGCTCCTCCTCCTCCTCCTCTCCCTCTCTCTCTCTCTCTTTCTCATCGCATAAGCTTTCTGGGTGTGACCTCATCGAAGGGTAACAACACCAGACGAGGAAGAAGGCACGGCCAGAGATCATTAAAGATGGTTGTTTTTGATCGATTATTTAGTTCTTGAGTAGTTTTATAATTGTTTTCGATACTTCCATGTTAACTATCTAGTTAGCATGCCATGTTAAAGATAGTTTGGTTTAATTACTTCTTTTAGAATTAAAGGTGAGTAAAGGACGTTTCTTTTGATATGAAATATAGCGAGATGCCATATTCCGATCGTTCTTACACTCACACCTTATGTGTATATAGATGTCATTGTAAAGCAGGATATGTCGGGCTCTAAAGATTTCTTCGACTCACTCCAGCCAGGGGTACTAATTTGCTCATTTGCTTTATATTCCAACTGTTTTAATCACTATATATTCAATTTTTGTTCGATTTTAACCATATTGATTTTTTTTTCTTTGATCTTTGAAAGGATATCGTCATTCTTGCTGAACGCAAACTCAAAAGTCTGGTATATTCTTTATTCCTTGACTACACAAATAGCTATTTTTGTTTATTCCAAGTGGGCAAGAGTGCTATGTAATCATTAATATCCCATGTTCAATGGCGGAGAGAGCTTAGTGTCACAAGCCGCACAATTTTTGCCCCATCCTAACCATTGGAGGCTCATGAAGACTCTAGGATTCTCTAGACTATTTTCTAAGCATTGGGATCAATTAGAATACTCTAGAACATCCTAGAGAAATCAAGGCAACAAGATAGAGTCATGGAGTTTCTAGAATATTCTGCAATATTCTAAAAGCTTCCATGACATTCTAGAAGGTTCTATAATATTCTAGAAGATTCTACATGGGTCCAGAATACTCAAGAAATATCTAGAACTCTCTGCAAGATTCTAGAACCCTTTGGAAGACCCTAGAGAACTCTGGAACTTTCTAGAACATTTGAGATATATATAACATACTAGTATATTGTAGAATACTCTAGAGCCTTCCACACTTTGTACATGATCTAGTAGCATGCTAGAATGTTCTAGGCTAGCCCTCTTTCCATATAATTCTAGAATGTTCTTTGAAGGGCTCTTTGCCTATAAATAGGGGAATGTCCCTCGTTTGTAATCAATTCCTTCACACTTGTAAAGACTACCTTCATAATAGAAATCTTCTCTTAAAGTTCTTTCTTTGCCTTCACTAACATTTCACTTTGCCTTCTCACTTTGTCCTTGAGAGTTCGGGTGAAGTTAGGCTTACTTAGCATTGGGATTGTGCTAAGGCCACACGGTTGCTTAGTTGAAAGATTAAGGCCGTGACAGTTGGTATCAGAGACTTGGTTTCGATATGACGAAGACCATGAAGGACTTGAGTGGTGGTTCGGATGCTACCAACGTGGAGAATCCGCAGCAACAAGGACGAGGTCGTGAGGTGCTACGCGACCCTACACCAAAGCCTTGAGGAAAGTCTAAGGATTTGATTTCTAGCTTTGATGCCCGCCTGACTCAGGTGGAGGAAAGCGTGGGTATTTGGGATGCTCGCATGGAGGAAATAGACCAATGAATTGATGGTCTAGAAGCCGACGGTGGTGCCCTCCACGACGAAGTGCGTGAATCCCTTCGTGTGCTAGAAGAATCCTTAAGGGAAGAGTTCAAGGCAGAGGTGGCCCGAATGCGGGAAGCTCATCAGAGGGAGCTTAATAGTGTGCTCATCCAGTTGGAGGAAGCCCGTGCCGATCTTGCCTTGTGCAAGCGGGCTGTTGTAACTAGTCCAGTCGTCACCACCACAGAAGCACGTAAGGTCGATGTGCCAAAACCGAAGAGCTTTGCAGGTACTAGCAATGCCCGTGAGGTGGATAATTTCCTCTGGGGACTAGAGCAATACTTCGGTGCTCTTGGCATTGTGGAGGATGCTACCATGATACAATCGGTAGCTTTGTATCTCACGGACACCGCCTTGCTATGGTGGCGAAGAAGGCAGGAGGACATCAAGAAAGGTACGTGCACCATCACTACGTTTGAAGACTTTAAGAATGAACTCAAGAGGCAATTCTATCCAGAGAATGCCGAGGAGGAGGCACGTGGCCGTCTCCGTAGGCTTAAGCAATCAGGCACCATCCGAGACTATGTGAAGGACTTCACCAATCTTGTACTAGAGATCCCCGATATGTCCGACAAAGATTCCCTTTTCTTCTTCATGGACGGGTTACAAACATAGGCCAAGACCGAGTTACGGCGACGTGGGGTACAAGACTTGGCCACAGCCATTGCGGTAGCCGAGAGCTTGATCGACTACACTAACCAGAAAGACTCGTCCAAGTCTAAAGAGAAGAAGGGCAACTCTAGCAAAGGTGGGGGAGACCATAATCGGGGTAATCGCTATGAGAGGGAACGCCACAAGGATCAGAACTCTTTAAAACTAAAGGATAAAGGCAAGCAAAAAGAGAGTGATGATCAATCCAAGCCTAGGAATGGCTGCTTATTATGTGGTGGTCCTCATTAGGCACGAGATTGTCCCAAGAAGAAAGCACTCAATGCCTTGACAGCAACCCTTCCAGAACAGGAGTCACCAGGAAGCAAAGAGAGTGCACAAGTTGGCTCCTTACAACTCCTTAATGTAATTCAGAGTGCTCCAAAAACCCAACCTAAAGGGCTATTGTTCGTGGATGTTAACATTAACGGCAAGGACACCAAGGCCTTGATCGACACAGGTGCGTCTCATAACTTCATCTCGATTGAAGAAGCCAAGAGGTTAGGCCTTAAGATAGTTGGTGGAGGGGGCTCCATCAAAGCTATTATTTCATCAACTAAACCAATTGAAGGCATAGCCTTTGGCGTAAAAACTACCCTCGGTGCATGGGTAGGGCACCTAGATTTATCAATAGTGCCTTTGGATGACTTCAAAGTTGTCCTTGGGATGGAGTTCCTCGATCAAGTAAAGGCCATTCCTGTTCCTTTCGCCAACACTATGTGCATCTTAGATGGGGGAAAGACATGCGTAGTACCCACAGAGAGGCCTAGCAAGCCCCAAGCCAAGGTGTTGTCAGCCATGTAGTTTAAGAAAGGCTTGAGAAGGGAGGAGGATAGCTACTTGGCCATTCTCAAGGAGCACGATGACGAGACGCCAACTCCTCAATCTACCATTCCAATGGAGGTAGAAGCAGTTCTTAACGAGTTTAAGGATGTCATGCTCGAGGAGTTGCCTAAGAAATTGCCACCAAGGAGAGAGGTGGACCACCAAATTGAATTGGAGCCAGGCACGAAGCCGCCAGCTATGAGTCCCTATTGAATGGCACCACTAGAGCTAGCAGAGCTGAGGAAGCAACTTAAAGAATTATTGGACTCTGGGTTCATTCGGCCCTTTAAGCCCCCTTATGGCGCCCCTGTTCTCTTCCAAAAGAAGAAGGATGGTTCCCTTCACATGTGCATAGATTATCGAGCTCCTAACAAAGTCACCATAAAAAAAAAGTATCCTATTCCTTTGATCGTGGATCTCTTCGATCAACTTGGACATGCTCGGTACTTCACCAAGTTGGATCTTCGTTCGGGGTACTATCAAGTCGGATCACGGAAAGCGATGAGCCCAAGACCACATGCATCACAAGGTATGGCTCTTATGAATTCTTAGTCATGCTTTTGGCCTCACAAACGCACCTGCTACCTTTTGCACCTTAATGAACAAGCTTTTTTATCCTTATCTTGATCAATTCGTGGTAGTCTACTTAGATGATATCGTGATATATAGCCAAACTCTAGAAGAACACTTGCAACATTTGAGGAAAGTGTTCCAAGTACTTAGGGACAATGAGCTATATATCAAGAAGGAAAAATGTTCCTTTGCCCAAGAAGAAGTGATGTTCTTGGGGCATAAGATCAAGGATGGAAAACTCATGATGGAGGATGCAAAGGTGCAAGCCATCTACAATTGGGAGCCGCCCACTAAGGTGCATGAGTTAAGGTCCTTTCTTGGCCTCGTGAACTACTACCGACGTTTTATCAAGGGCTATTCATCAAAGGCCGCCCCATTGACGGATCTCTTGAAGAAGAACCGAATATGGGAGTGGAGTACAGAATGCCAACATGCCTTTGAAGATCTAAAGAAGGCTATTTGCGAAGAGCCAGCTCTTAGTCTACCCGACCACTCCAAGCCATATGAAGTGCACACTGATGCTTCAAATTTTGCTATTGGAGGCGTGCTTATGCAAGAAGGACATCCTATTGCATATGAGAGTCGGAAGCTTAACGATATGGAGCGTTGCTACACTGTCCAAGAGAAAGAAATGACTGCAATAATCCATTGCTTAAGGGTTTGGCGACATTATCTATTGGGTTCCAAGTTTACTATCTTGATTGACAACGTCGCTACAAGCTACTTCCAAACTCAAAAGAAGTTGAGTCCCAAGCAAGCTCGATGGCAAGATTTTCTTGTAGAATTTGATTATAGCTTGGAGTATAAGCCAGGAAAAGCAAATGTGGTGGCAGATGCTCTAAGCCGCAAAGCAGAATTGGCAACCATTAGCCGCGTCGATAGTCCCTTGCTTACCCGCATCAAGGAAGGACTACAACAGGATCCGCTTGCCAAAACCCTTATCCACCTTGTGGAGGAAGGCAAGACAAGGCGCTTTTGGTTAGACAATGATTTACTTTACACAAGGGGAAGTCGCCTCTTCGTGCCAAAGTGGGCGAATCTCCGCAAAGACTTGATTAAGGAGTGCCACAACTCAAAATGGGCCGGCCATCTAGGTATAAGGCGCACCCTTGCTTTGTTGAAGACCACCTATTACTGGCCACAAATGCGGGATGAAGTGGAGACCTACGTAAGGACTTGTTTAATATGCCAACAAGACAAAGTCGAGCAACAAGTCCCAAGTGGTTTACTTCAACCCTTGCCATTTCCGGAAAGGCCTTGGGAGAGTGTTTCTATGGACTTCATCACCGCTTTACCAAAGTCGGAAGGATGTGGGAGCATTATAGTGGTGATCGATCGATTTAGCAAGTATGCCACTTTCATTCCGGCCCCAACAGATTGCACTGCAGAAGAGGCAGCTCGGTTATTTCTATGCCATGTGGTAAAGTTTTGGGGAATTCCTTCCAACATCGTGAGTGACCGAGATCCACGCTTCACTGGAAGATTTTGGATTAAGCTTTTCAAGTTACTTGGTATAGATTTAAACTTTTCTACTAGTTTTCATCCCCAAAGAGATGGCCAAACCGAGCGCGCCAATGCTCTATTGGAGCTTTATTTAAGGCACTATGTGAGTGCCAACCAACGAGATTGGGCAAAATTGCTTAATGTAGCCCAATTCTCTTATAATCTCCAAAGAAGTGAGGCAACAAATAAGAGTCCATTTGAGGTGATTATGGGACAACAACCAATGACACCTCTTGCGCTTGCCACAAGCTATGAAGGCAAAAGTCCACCAGCATTCAGGTTTGCCAAGTCATGGCATGAGCATGCAGAGTTGGCTCGAGCTTACCTGAATAAGGCGCCAAAGAAGATGAAGAAATGGGCAGATAAGAAGAGAAGGCCACTGAATTCAAGGAGGGGGACCTTGTTATGATGAAGCTTCTTTCCCAACAATTTAAGTCCTTTAGAAAAGTTCACAAAGGCTTAATAAGGAGGTATGAAGGCCCCTTCCCTGTCCTTAAGCATGTTGGAAAGGTCTCTTACCAACTCCAATTGCCTCCAAAACTTAAATTCATCCTGTCTTTCATGTGAGTCATTTGAAACCATATCATGAAGACATGGAAGATCCTTCTCGAGGGGAGTCAAATCGAGCGCCAACAGCCGTAGTGACTTCTTTTGACAAGCAAGTCGAAAGCATACTTGCGGAACGGCTCATTCGAAGGCGGGGCGTGCCAAATTATCATGAATACTTGGTTAAATGGAAGAAGTTGCCGAAAAGCGAAGCAAGCTGGGAGCATGAAGATGCACTATGGCAGTTCAAGGATAAAATCTGACAGTTTCAAGAAGAAGGCGCGACGAGGGCGTCGCGAGCTTAGGTGGGGGAGAATGTCACAAGCCGCACAATTTTTGCCCCATCCTAACCATTGGAGGCTCATGAAGACTCTAGAATTCTCTAGAGTATTTTCTAAGCATTGGAATCAATTAAAATACTCTAGAACATCCTAGAGAAATCAAGGCAATAAGGTAGAGTCATGGAGTTTCTAGAATATTCCGCAATATTCTAAAAGCTTCCATGACATTCTAGAAGGTTCCATAATCTTCTAGAAGATTCTACATGGGTCCAGAATACTCAAGAAATATCTAGAACTCTCTGCAAGAATCTAGAACCCTTTGGAAGACCCTAGAGAACTCTGGAACTTTCTAAAACATTTAAGATATATGTAACATACTAGTATATTGTAGAATACTCTAGAGCCTTCCACACTTTGTACATGATCTAGTAGCATGCTAGAATGTTCTAGGCTAGCCCTCTTTCCATATAATTCTAGAATGTTCTTTGAAGGGCTCTTGGGCTATAAATAGGGGAATGTCCCTCATTTGTAATCAATTTCTTCACACTTGTAAAGACTACCTTCATAATAGAAATCCTCTCTTAAAGTTCATTCTGTGCCTTCACTAACATTTCACTTTGCCTTCTCACTTTGTCCTTGAGAGTTCGGGTGAAGTTAGGCTTACTTAGTATCGGGATTGTGCTAAGGCCGCACGGTTGCTTAGTTGAAAGATTAAGGCCGTGACATTAGGCCCACGGGGGGCATATGCCTCCCCTGAATTTTTGATAATTTATGCGCTTGCCAATAGTTTTTAAAAAGCTTTCCTATATGTCCTTTTCTTATCAGTAACAATTTTTTCTTTTAATTTATTCCTATTAAAATTATTT
This sequence comes from Artocarpus hirsutus, assembly GCA_946598075.1. Lineage (NCBI taxonomy): Eukaryota > Viridiplantae > Streptophyta > Magnoliopsida > Rosales > Moraceae > Artocarpus > Artocarpus hirsutus. The sequence continues at coordinate 37,045 of CAMOHE010053922.1, forward strand.
TTTATGTATACCTTATTAGTCTTTTGTTTCTAATTTACCCCTGTTTCAATAATGTTTGTCAAATGTATCTCTATTTAATTAAGTACTTTTTTCTTTTAATTCTCTAAAATAATACTTTTTTAATAAACATGGCCTTCGTAAATACATTTTCTTGATTGCCTTGTTAAAATAATTTTCTTAATTATGTCTATACTTAAGCCTCTTTTTATATATCTCTTTGTCACTCCTTAAATAATCTATTATTAGTCTTGCCCTATCAAAATCATTTCTCATAAGTGGTCTCCTTTTTTTTTTTTTTTTTTTTTTTTTTTTTTTTTTATAACTAAACTAAACTCGAAGGAGATTAATAAATCATGAAAAACTAGACTTTATAGAAAATTTTGTCTTTGTCTTTAGGTAGTAAAAAATTCAAAAAAAATTGAATATACATGTCATTCAAACTATTTTATAGTTTTGAGAGTTAATATATTGATAGTTTTTAGAGTTTTTCATATTCTTAGCTTATAGCTCCTAAAAGGGGGAAAAAATAGTGACTCTGCCACTGCCCACATTTGTCCATATTCATTCACGCTTTTTTGATATGCTTTTTCTCACTCTCTTTAATTAGCTGTTGATGTTTGATACTATCGTTTGCAACTTCACAGAAAGAAAATCCCACTCCACAGACGACTGGGCTTTGGAAAAAGTTTTTAAGAGATATTGAAAAATGCGTAAGTTCTCGATCATGTATAATCAACTTTACGTATATGATTTAGTGAATTAACATATCATAAATGCCAATTTTAGTTGCACCACTAAATGCAGAGTGAATGTTGGCTGTTGTTTCAGCAAGATATTGCCATCAAAATATTGATCTAACACATATTTAGCACAGAAATATAGTGGCAGCAGCTAATAGAAAATATGTGGGACAGAGGGAGAAAAGAACAGAAAAAAAACCCTTTTTTCTTGATTTGATTTTTCTAGATACAAAATGACAATCACTTCCTTCTCTAGTACACTTCCTAAGTTCATATTTTAGCTGTACAAGTATCATTTCTATGGCCATTGATTGGCTTTTAACTTAACCATAGTTACATTAACTAAACTATAGTAAAAGAAGTAATATTTTAGCACATTAAATATTAACATTCTCCCCCTTAATGTGCTAATCTTGAACTCCGAGTGCTGATCTGAGTTGTTGAAACTTTGCTATTGCAAGTGCCTTTGTAAAAATGTTTGCAACCTGTTCATCTGTCCTTGAGTAGTTGCGTTGAACTTCACCATCCTCGATGGCCTCTCTATTTATAAGATATTTGATTGCAATGTGCCTGGTCTTGTTATGAAAACATGGATTTTTTGCCATTGTAATTGTTGATTTGTTCTCCAAGCTACTGTTTTTGGGAATGATTGTCGGTGATGCTTCCTAAGTGCACAACCTTCACAAACTTCTTCTTTTTCTTCAATTTTTGGAAGTCCCTACACCATATATATATCTATATATTTGATAAGGTAACTGGAGACTTTGAAAATTTAAATGCCTAAGCCTCTTGTGCCATAGCCACGAATCACAATTATTGTTGATGCTTACCAAGTTACGGCGTCGAATCAACACCACGTGCGGCAGCGCAAGGTGTTCAATTTTTTCCTATTCGTCTCTGCCTAATCTGGTCAACCTGTAAGAGGAGGGAAGCCTCGGACATAAGAAATGGTTAGTAAACAAGAAAAGGACTCTACGATGCTCAAGACAGGTGTTGCTCGGCAGAGGTCGGGAACCAGTTAGGTGGGAAAGAACCTCTCCCTGGATGCAATAAATGCGTATTATTTATAGGGTACCAGTTGGACTGGGTGTTAGGTGAGTTTTGCCCACAACCCTAGTGTCACATCATGGCATGTCAAGTGGCAAGTGACAAGTCTCATGTCCCTTCGCCGGTGGATGAGCTCCCATCTGACGGTGAGTTGTTTGCCATTTGTTAGCTAGTGATGGTGAGTAGCAGTCTACTTTAGCAGGAGAACAGTCCGACCTGAGTTGGTACTGAGTCCAAGGAGGCAGCCTGAGGAGGTGCGGACCGGGGGGCCCTGAGGAGCCCGGTCCGCACCTCGGACTAGACATCTAGCGTCATAGGGGTCAGTTATGAGCTTCACGTACCACTTGCCAAGCTGTTTGGCCGACCACCTGGAGTTTAGCTCCTCGGCAATGGTGCGCTCATCCTTAACAGTAGCCCCCCAGTTCACCTGGTGGTGTTCGGCCAGGTAGACTATGCCGAGTGGGTGTGGTCGGCTCAGAATAAAAGGTCAAGTAGTGACCCAAAGCGGTGGCGAACAAAAGGGCATGCGGATTGCCGGGGGACACATGTCAGTCTGCAATCGACTACGTCGCCTGTTAGGCGTAATTATCGTGCCTCTTCATTTTTCATGCCTAGATTTCCCACCTGAAATGGCTATAAATAGGCCCCTTTTTTCTGTCAATTTCCATACGTGATCAAAGTGATATTCCTTGTTTATGAGTTTTAGCTACCGAGCTATAGTTCATAGCCCGAGAACTCTTCGTTCCCAAGCTTTTCAGAACCCGAACAGGTAATTTCCCAAGGAGTAGGAAAAAATGAATAACTTGTCAGATTCCCAGAATATCAATATTTCTTGGTCGGAAAGTAGTCCTGAGGCTGATACACCTTCCGTGGAAATTGACATCGAGGGCGTTTTCTCATAGCAGGACGGAGTTGACCGGTTAGCCGAAATACTAAGGGTCGACTCCCAGACCGTCCCCGAGCAGGAGTTCTTCAACCTGCTAGATGGAGAGCAACCAGTAAGGCTGTGCAAGGGCGATGACCTATATATCAAAGTAGCAACCGCTGGCACTTCCTGAGTTACTGCCCAAGAGTGAGCCGGGCTGGAGGCCGCAACTAATATTCCGAGCATCTCCGGTCGACACTTCAAGGCCCCTGTCTCGGTTTTGGGCAGGGTAATCGTCAACATCTCCAATAAGGAGCAGAGAGTTGAGGAGGCAGGACCGGCTGAAAGCCCCCTAGAGGATGAGAGGGTTAGGGTCACTCGAGTTCGAGGAGTGACTGTTTATCGGATTACCCAGCCAGGGCAGACATGGACAGCTTCATACACCAGCGCCATGACGAAGTCTCGGCTAGAGGATCTGCATGCCGAGTTTGATATCTCAAACGACATTGTCCTCATTGCGCCAGAGGAGAATGACTACCCTTTGACTTCTCCAAAGGGGTGTATTACTCTATACGTAGAGTTCTTCCGAGCTGGCTTGCATTGCCTCTTCATCCTTTTCTCCACCGGGCATTGAATAATTTGAATGTGTGCCCGGCACAACTTAACCCGAACAGTTACAGGTCGCTGATCTAGATGTATATATTATGGAGATACTATTGACCTACCGAGATGTTGTGGGAGGAATTTAAACAAGTCTACAAGATGAAGAAGCTTTCCCGGCAGTTTGACTGGTACTATGTCACCAGCTTCAGGAAGGATTTTATCTTGGGCAACCCTGACTTCGACAAACTCTAAAAGTATGAGTGGTTCTACGTTAGGGGCAATTATTTAGCCCAAGTCGGTGAGGCCGTCCCTGAAGACCAACGTGTCCTGAGGACCTTTAAGCTGGGGCATGTATGGAGCAAAAGGCGATGGGCACTGAGCCATGTCATCAGGGCGGTCGAAGACCTATTCGAAAAACCAAAGGCGAGGAGGCAGTGGTCATTTTTGCTCAGCAAGGAGATCCTCTCTCTTTACGGCTGGTTTGGGGAACCTAGTAGAATAAATCCTCCTTCAAACTCCAACCTGCTATGTTAGCCAGGCAGGTGACTGTCGCTAGGCCGAGCGCCATTGACATCCCAGGGCCAAGCACTTCTCGGTCCGGGTGGCTGACAAGGGAGCCACCATCGTCTAGCTCTGAGGACTCGTTGAGTGGCTCCTTCAATACGGGGCCACCTATAGCATACGAGGACCTTGAGGACGTGATTCAGCTCCTATACCTGTCTCGCCAGCTTTGGATCGAAGGTCAGCCCCCATTTTTTTTTTTTTTACGTGCTGACCTAGTCTTGACTTGTGTCAACTTTTCATTACAAAAATATTTTTGAGGCCGAGCACTGCAGAAAAGAGGCGCTCTCTGATGGAGGGCCTCTAGAAGGGGAAGGGCAAGGTCGTGGTGGTTGGAAGGAAGCGCAAGAGAACACCAAGGACGGAGCTTCCGTTGTGGCCTAAACAGCAACCCACAACAGTTCAAGAACAACCACCCCAGCTGACGAGGACCAGGGCTTTGTCGAATGAAACTCCTTCGGCCGAGATGACCGTGGTGCCTTCCTCGGGAGATACCCCGAGGAGGCGAGCAAACTACCGCCAGCATATCCTTAATCACCTCGAGGATGTTGTTCCTTAGGAGGACTTTTTATGGAACCTTCGAAGGGAGGATTTCAAATGGTTGTTCGAGGCTGCCTTTCGCGACGCCGCCCAGGTAAATGCTTCATCGCATGCTTTCTTTTTTTTCCTTTTCCTTTGCTGTACATTGATCAATTTCATTTTTCTTAGACGAGTGCCCTTATGCACATGACTTATACCACCGGGTTGAAAGAATTCAACCTTGAGAAGGAGAGGCATAAGAAGACCTTCCTCAGGTGGAAGGGAGTCGAGAAGGAGCTCGGTGAGAAAATCACTGAGCTTAATCAAATCAAGACGTCCCTTGCTTAAGCTGAGGAGTAGGCGAGGAAGGCGAAGGAAGAAGTCAACCAGGTGAATGCAGAGGCTGAGGAGGTGAGGAGATCTATCACTCTGCTCAGGGGTCAGTTGGAGGCCTCTTGGGCAGAGAATAAGTGGTTTCTAGAGGAGCTTTCGGATCGGCTTGCCTAGGCTGTGGAGGAATTCAAGGCGTCCCCGGAGTACGTCGACTACTACTTCAAAATGACGGACCTCTCGGACTATCTAATCAGGCAGCATCCTGAAGTAGTGGGCTTCCACTGGTCCCTTATAGTCGAGCCTAAGCAGGGTGTAGCTCAGCAGCCAGCAAAAGAGGTCATCAAAATGGACGGCGATGATGACGGGGATGAGCAAGGCGTTGGCGGCAGCGAGGACAACGCCGGGGATGGGTCCTAGACTTAACTTTTTTTTTTTTTCATTTTTGCTTTTGTATCAGGGCTTAGGAGGTGCCCGGTTAATTGTACCTCCCTACTTTCTTTTCAATGAAAACTTTTTCCAAGTTCATCGCTTCTCAAATTTTTATATGTTTTGTATTTCATATTTTTCAAGTGCGATCATTCTCGGATAAATATTTTCAAATTTCAGTAAAGAGATCCTCAGGAACATAATTTTAACCTTTGTTTCACCGAGTTAATATAGACTCTAAACATAGTCGATTAGAGAATCTGGACTAAGTTGGATGCTCATGAGGAGAGGCATTCCTGAAACTTAGTTTTTTGAGCTCCTCTTTTTAATCCCATTGCTGCCGTGTTTAAAATCTTGGCAGTTAACATGTTAATCCAAGCAGGGTGTCCTAGCTCTTGGCTAGGCACAACACAAAGGCATAGCCCATTACTCTGTCACTCTCCTAGACTTGTTTAAGTTTATGGAAACTTGTACATGTCTAATAGTGGTTGGGCAGTTATTATGCTAAGGCGACTTAATTATGAGCGGTCTGCGTGGCAACAGACATGATCGACTGATATCTGGTTAGCCCCCCAGTCCAATTAAGTAGGACGGCTCTCCATGTTCAGAAGTAATAGCCTAGTCCTCCGGGCCAAAGTTACATTACCCCTCTTCGAGATTTATTTTATAAACATGCATTGCTCAGCAAAATAGTGTAGGAATTTACATTTCATTGATATGTTGTATTTACATTCCAGTCTTACTCAATAGGTCTAGTTACAAAAGAACGTAGCCAGAGGTCAAAAAGTGTTTCTGGTAAAGGTTAACAAAAGAATTTTTTAGGTAGCTCGGCATTCCATGGATGATCGAGCAAGTTGCCATCCATGTCGGATAGCCTGTAAGTCCCTGGCCGAATAATATCTACGACCCTGTATGGTCTGTCCCATTTTAGACCAAATTCTCCCACCCCAGGTTATGGAACTGTGACATTTTTAAGTACCAAATCCCCAACTTTGAAGCTCCTCAGTTGGACTCGTTTGTTGTAGTATCAAGCAACAATTTGATTCCGAGATGCATTACGGATCGTTGCCCGGTTTCTCTTTTCTTCAAGTAGGTCGAGCTCAGACATCATGGCCTTGGTATATCAAATTTCCTCGTAATGCTCGACTCTGAAGCATGGTAATCCCATCTCGGCGGGGATAACAGCTGTTGCCGGATATATGAGCAAGAAGGGTGTCTCTCCGGTAGCAGTCCGGGCAATTGTTCGATCGGCCTAGAGCACCTTTGGGAGCTCGTTAATCCATGCTCCCTTGAGGCCCTCGAGGTTCTTCTTCAAGTTATCCTTGATTGTTTATTGACCGCTTCCACCTGCCCATTGCTCTGTGGGTAGCTTGGAAAAGAGAACTTTCTTGATGCCGAGCTGTTCACACAGGCATAGTAGACTTGTCGCTTCGAATTATTTTGCGTTGTCAGTCACGATGGTGTGCGGGATTCTGAACCAACATATGATATTTTTTCATACGAAATTGGTACATTTTGCCTCGATCATATTGATGCATGGCTCCATTTCAACCCACTTTGTGAGATAATCAATAGCCACGATGCAATACTTGAATTGGGATTGAGCTGGCGGAAGGGGCCCGATGACGTTGATGGCCTATTTCGCGAAGGGCCATGCCGATGTAATCGAGGTGAGTGGCTCGCATGGTGTCCGAGCACCCTGGCAAACTGATGGCATTTGATGCACTTTAACGCGAAACCCTTACAATCTTGTTCCATGTGTTAGCCCAAGAATAACTACCCAAGCGGGGGGGTGAATTGGGTTTTCGAAAACTTTTAAAATTATTGGAAATGTTTTAAAGTAAAATGCTTAAGAAGTAAATATGAGAAGAAAAAATATAAGCACAATCAAGCAACAAATAAACAACGATTAAGTAAAGAGTAAGGAGAAGAAATGCAAACGTTATTTATAGTGGTTCGGCAAATATGCCAATGTCCACTGTCACCAAGCTAAACTCCTTTGCTTGATCTCTTGTACTATTAGACCGTCTTTTCGACACGATCACTCCTTTATACAACCGGTGACTTGCTCAACCCAAGGCTCACCACACCTTTTTACAAAGTGACAATTTTCTCAGAGATTGTCTAACTAAGAATTTCTCAAATTTACAAGGCTTTGGAAACCCAACAATGTAAATAATGTGGTTGTAATTTTGGTACACTCATAAAATATACACTCCAAAACAAAAGAAATGAAAATACAATTGTGGTACGTGCTTGGAGGTGTGAGTAATTCTCAAGATGAATATGAAACAAGTTTAGCTCAAGAGAATGTGTGTGTAATGAATGCTTGAGAAGAACAATGTAGAATAATGTCAAATTGCACTTATGTTCTTTCATCATTTATTGCACATTGAATGGATGGGTATTTAAGGCTCCCTAGTGCTTAGAAACATTTAAACACATCAATTTTGAGTCAAACTAGCCATTGTAATCAGAGCTCCAACGGTCAAAAAAATAGCTGTTATAGACAGTTCGGCAGGCCAGAAGCTAAGTTTGGTAGGCCGAAGTTTGAGGCGTTAAAAATCAAGCTCTCAACAGTCACCGGATTAGCAGGCCGGTTCATAGTTTGGCAGGCCAAGCTTTGAACCATTAGCAGGCCGAAGCAAAGCGTTCGGCAAGCCAAACTTTGAAACTCTGGCAGGCCTAAGATACCTTCGGTAGGCCACCAGAGCCTCTGCAGACGAGAGGTTAAAAAGAGCTCCAACGGTCAAAAAAATAGCTGTCACAGACAGTTCGGCAGGCCAGAAGCTAAGTTTGGTAGGCCGAAGTATGAGGCGCTAAAAATCAAGTTCTCAACGGTCACCAGATTGGCAGGCCGGTTCATAGTTTGGCATGCCAAACTTTGAACCATCGGCAGGCCGAAGCAAAGCGTTCGGCAAGCCAAACTTTGAAACTCCGATAGGTCGAAGATACCTTCGGCAGGCCGCTAGAGCCTCTACAGACGAGAGGTTAAAAAGAACCCAGATCGGCAGGCCGAAGCATGGCTTTCGGCAAGTCAATCAACTTCGGCAGGTCGACCAAGTTTGGTCGGCAGGCTGATCTGCCTTAGGCCAAAAATTGCCCGAGAAACCTGTCAAGAAATCTTTTTTTTTACAAACAATTTTAAGTCAAATTATCTTATGCAATTCAAACTCAAAACAATATCAAATACAAGTATGCATGATGAATGCAATGTGAGTGTGCGCTCTTGAGCTTTCTTTAAATCATTCAATTTGAGAATTGCTCACTTACACTTTTGAACTAAATAAAATGTAAATAAGAACTTGTGATTTTCAAGTCCGTGTGAGTTCCCTTTTCAAAAGACTACTTCCACAAGCTTTCTTGAACTGCCTTCACTTGATTTCTTGAAATGTAAGCTTAGTGACACTCAAGATGATTATTAGATTAAAATGTATTTTGCACATATAATAAAAATTGTATTTGTTATCATCAAAAGAATATTAAAATAGCTCTGTGAAACCTTGGAGCCAACACTATGGTCGGCCAGTAGTAGCCCTGCCATAGACATTTATGGGCTAGAGATCGCCCCTTAGAATGGTTTCCACATAGGCCTTTGTGGATCTCTTTCATTATATATTCGGCCTCCTTGGGCCCTACGCACTTAAGGCACGGGATGGTGTAGCCGCGCCGATATAATTTCCCACCGATCATTGAATACTGAGTCGAGCTGTTGCGGATATGACGTGCTTCCTCCTTGTCATCGGGCAATTCGGTTGTCGTTAGGTATCAGATGATCGGGTCCATCCATGTGGTCATATGTTCTTTGGCTACACTCGACACTTCTTTGTTTATGCTTGGCTTAGACAGTCTCTCAATAGGGATTAAAGCTAAATCACTGTCACCGAGTCCCAAGGCTAGCCTAGCAAGAGCGTCGACTTTTGAGTTTTTCGATCTGGGGATCTACTTGAACAAGTTGGACTTAAATTGTCCGAGCAGTAGTTTGACTTCTTTTAAGCATATGGCCATTGACTTTGTTCGAGCCTGGAACACTCCAGTGACTTGTTAGACGACCAACATTGAGTCATTGTGGATAATGATACGATCCATCCCAAGATCTCTGGCAATCTGAAGTCTGGCCAAGAGTGCCTCGTACTCTGCTTTGTTGTTTGAGGCCTTGAAGTCAAATCTGAGTATGTAGATCACTTTATATCCATCTAGGCATATCAACAATAGCCCAGCGCCTGAACCATCTACTTAGGAAGACCAGTCCACAGAGTTTCCATTCTGGTTCAAATGCGGCGTGACCATCACTACAACTAGGGGTGTCTGGCACCATCAAGGGTGCTTTCTCAGCCAGCGGCGTGTTGCTTATCATCAATAAATTCGGCAATAAAGTTTGCCAAGGCTTGAGCCTTGATGGCTGTTCTCGGCACAAAGTATACATCATATTGGCCAAGTTCCACCGACCATTTACCCATCCGACCTGATATCTCTAGGCTCTAAAGAACCTGCCGGAGTGGGAACTTGTTGGGACTCTTATAGTGTGACCCTGGAAATAAGGTCGCAGCTTCCGAGCAGAGGTGACCAACACGAAGGCCAACTTCTCAAGTGGTGGGTACCTCTCCTTGGCACCCTGGAACGCATGGCTTGTATAATAAACTGGCTTTTGGGCTCCATCTTCTTCTCGGACAAGAACCGAGCTTACAGCCTTCTTAGACACGGCTAGATAGGCGGTCAATATTTCTCCGGGCAAAGGTTTGGACAGGATTGGGGTGTGGCTAAATATCTTTTTAGATTCTTGAAAGCTTTCTCACACTCCTTGCTCCGCACAAACCTTCCCTTAAGTGCCTTAAAAACTAGGTAGCACTTATCGGTAGCTTAGGAGACAAATCGGGAGAGAGCTGTAATCATGCTGGTGAGTTTCTACACCTCCTTCACATTTCGAGGTGAGTACATGTTTATAACGGCTTGGGCCTTCGCTAGGTTTACCTCAATGCTTCGTCGGTTAACCAAGAATCTGAGGAACTTGCCTGAGCTAACACCAAAAGCAAACTTTGCCGGGTTGAGTTTCATCCCTTGTTCCCGGAGTATGTCAAAACTTGCTCAGAGGTCGGCCATGCGGTCCCTTGCTCTAACAAATTTAACCAGCATATCATCCACGTACACCTCCATTGTTTTGCCCATCAACCGTGCGAACATCTTGTTGACTGGGCGTTGATAGGTTGCCCTGGCATTCTTCAGGCCGAAAGGCATTACCACATAGCAGTAGAGCCCCTGGTCAGTAACAAAAGCTGTTTTTGCTTGGTATTTCTCGGCTATCCTGATCTGATTATACCAAGAATAAGCGTCCCTGAAGCTAAGCAGCTCGTGTTTGGCCATTGCATCCACAAGTTGGTGTATCTGAGGAAGCAGAAAGCAGTCTTTCGGGTAGGCCTTATTCAAGTCGGTGTAGTCTATACAGACTTGCCATTTAAAATATAAGAATGCAAAGATAAAGAATATCCATAAAGAACCACCATCCTTATATCTCCACATGCATCAAACACACTCCAATAGCAATATCACAAGTACCACCAACCTTATATCTCCACAAACATCAAACAAACTCCAAGTGAAGATATCAAACAAAATCATTAAGAACGACCATTCTTATTGCTCCACAATAAAAAATATACAAATTCTTCCCTTTTTTGACATCAACAAAAGAAATAAATACCAAAGAGAACATGGTAGAGCATTAATGGAGTAAATACCAAATTAGTCATTAAAAAATTTTAATTGTCATTATCCACAAGCAAAGTGTATAAAATTTGCAAATAAAATAAACAAAAGAACCAGGATGAGAGATTTTATGGTTGGCTCAATGATCCTACGCCAAAGTGCATTTGCCGAAGAAGATTGAGAATTTCTTGTTGACCGGCTTGCAAATTTGCAATGTCGGCTCCCATCTTTTGCTGTTGCTCAAAGAGAAGTTGTTGGTGCAAATAGAGCATTTGAAGAGTAATAGGTTCTTCATCGTCATCATTACCACCTTGAGCCTCAATATTGGCCATCTCTTCTTCTTCTTCTTCGTCTTGAACACCTTGAGGAGCAGCTCGCCCCCCAGCGGGCACCCATTGCCCTTGTACTTCCTCAAATCCCATTTTGCTAATGGTTAGGGCACCGAAAGCATTGTAAGGTGTATAGAGAGCCACATCCTTCTCATTAGTAGTTCGCATATTAAAAGAGTGAAAAATTTTAGTAAGAAGCATTCCATATGGCAAGCCAGCACTCTTTTTCCTTTCAGCAACATCAATCATCCGTCGTACTAACAAAAGGGGTAGATTTATTTTAGTACCACTAAGGAGGTAGTAAATAAGGTGAAGGTCAATAAGCTGGACTTCATCCTTATGGTCGGCTCTAGGCAAGATGTTGGTGATGATAAGCCTATGGAGGACTCGACTCCTAGCAGGTAAAGATGCTACATTAATTTTCATAGGCAAACTACCATCATCATTCTCAAAAATAAGTTTGTTCATAGTCTCTTTATCAAACATCTAGGTCTTAACTCCATGAATATCTTCTCCTTCTATAGTATATCAAGTATCTCCCCTAAAATGGTTGGTGATAACTCAATAGGTCTACTTTTTATTGTCACAACAATTTCAAGGGGGTCATAAGATGTTCTAAGGTTGGCATAAAATCCATTGACAAGCTTAGGATATGTATTTTCCTTCATAATCATAATATTTTTCCATTTAAGCTTATCAAAAAGGAGTTCTATACCAAAGCTAGCAAAATCATCAAAACAAATATACTTCCCATCAATAATCTTCCTGCTAGAGAAAAAATTAACATATTTTTCGTTTGAAAATTCCTCAAAAGTTACCTCTTTGTTGGATTTGTTCGATTTTTTGTGAGCGACGGATTTGGTGTGCTTGAAAGGACGAGAGCTTGAAGCCATTGGGGAATGTAAGAGATGGAACCCGGTTTTGAGAGAGAGAGGAGAAAGCTTGAGAGAAAAGTGGGAAAACTCAAGGGAAGTGTAGAAAAAAATGAGGAAAAGTGATGAAAACTCACTAAATCGATGAAAGTTGCAAGAAAATCAAAGAATGGAGGAGTCGGGAATGATTTTTGCACTTGAGGGAGAGAGAGACGACCGTGAAGAGCAAGAAAAACTGGGAATAATAAGGTTTACTCGATTATGGGGGTATATATACCCTGACAGATCGGCAGGCCGAACTTGAAGTTCGGCAGGCCGATCTTGAATGGTCGGCAAGCCGATTGCTGTAGTCGAGCAACCACCAGAAAAATGAAAAAAAACATTGTTTTGCCCAATTTAAAAGTACAAACACATTTCAAAACATTGTGCAAACATGTCTAAACATAACTTAAACATAAGAACACAACAAAACACTAAATCAACCATAGAGTTCATCAAGATAAACATTAAGTATATCAATGATCAAGCAAATGCAATTCTAAATGATCAATCATTCCAAGTCATCTTCTAAGATGTGAAAAATGTTCTAGTGCAAGAGGTTTGGTGAGAATGTCTGCTAGTTGATCATTTGTGCTAATAAATTCCAAAGTGATATCCCCTCTTTGAACATGATCACGCAAAAAGTGATGTCTAATCTCTATATGCTTTGTGCGTGAATGTAGAGCTGGATTCTTAGACAAATTGATTGCACTTGTATTGTCACATAAAATTGACGCATGATCATAGCTTGGACCTAATCCTTTAAAGTTTGCTTCATCCAAAGGATTTGTGCACAACAACTAGCCGCCGATATGTATTCCGTTTCCGTAGTAGAAAGTGCCACCGTGGCTTGTTTCTTGCTAAACAATGAGACTAATGTAATTCCTAGAAAGTGACAAGTTCCACTTGTGCTTTTTCTATCAATTGTGCAACCGGCCCAATCGTGATCGGAATAACTTAGCAAGCCTATGTATATGCCTTTAGGATACCACAATTCTAGGTTCTTAGTACCACTTAAATATCTAAAAATGCATTTAACGGCACTAAGGTGAGATTCCTTAGGATTTGATTGAAATCTTGCACAAACCCCTACACTAAACATAATGTTAGGTCTACTAGCAGTTAAGTATAGCAAAGATCCGATCATACCTCTATATTTTGCGATTTCTATCACCTTGCCATCTTCATCTTTGTCAAGCTTGATTGAAGAACTCATATGAGTTGGCATTGGCTTAAGATCATCCATTTCGAATTGTTTGAGTAGATCCTTCACATACTTGGCTTGATTTATGAAAATTCCTTCCTTTGTTTGCTTGATTTGAAGTCCAAGGAAGAAGTTTAGTTCTCCCATCATGCTCATCTCAAATTGGCTGTGCACACACTTAGAAAATTCTTCACATAGAGTGTGATTAGTAGCACCAAAAATAATATCATCAACATAGATTTGAATAATAACTAGGTCTTCACCCTTGTTTTTAATAAAGAGAGCAGTATCCGCTTTTCCAACACAAAAACTGTATTTAATAAAAATTTACTTAGTCTTTCATATCAAGCTCTAGGAGCTTGCTTTAGACCATATAAAGCTTTCTTTAATTTGAAGGCGTGATTTGGATACTTATGATTTTAAAAATTGGGTGGTTGTGCAACATAAACTTCTTCTAAAATGTATCTATTTAAGAATGCACTTTTGACATCCATTTGATAAAGAGTAAAATCCTTGTAGCATGCAAAAGCAAGTAACAATCTAATGGATTCTAGACGAGCAACCGGTGCAAAAGTTTCTTCAAAATCAATATCTTCTTGTTGATTGAAACCTTGGGCCACTAGTCTAGCCTTGTTTCTCACATTACCTTGCTCATCCTTTTTATTTCTAAACACCCACTTAGTCCCAATTACGGATTGAGAACTAGGTTTAGGAACAAGTTCCCAAACATTATTTCTTTCAAATTGATTTAGCTCTTTTTGTATTTCCAAAATCCAAAACTCATCATTTTTGGCTTTTTCAAAACTTTTTTGTTCAATTTGAGAAAGAAAAGCTAAATTGTTGCAAATATTTTTAAAAGATGCTCTAGTTCGCACCCCATGAGTTGGACTATCATGAGCAATAATGTCGATTTGAGGGTGATAAGGATGATATCTCCAATCTTTTGGTAGCGGTTGTGAAGTACCTTCTGCTTTTGGTGTTTCTTGTAGTTCTTAAATCTTTGGTGAAGTTTGAATGGAGTCTTCGTTTGCATCCTTTGCGTTGTTTTTGATCTCTAGCTTCCTCATTTGATTCTTCAAACCTAGATCATCATCATCTTCTATTCTTTCCATAGAAGCATTGGTCTTATCAAAAACAACATGCATGGATTCTTCAACAACAAGAGTTCTTTTGTTAAAAACTCTATGAGCTTTGCTAGAGGTAGAATAACTGAGAAAGATACCAACATCAGATTTTGAATCAAATTTTCCTAAATCGTCTTTGGTGTTTAAAATAAAGCATTTGCAACCAAAAACCTTGAAATAACTGATATTTGGTTTTCTGCCCTTCCAAAGCTCATATGGAGTTTTTTTCATTTTTAGTCTAATAGGAACTCTATTAATCACATAGCAAGAGGTATTAAAGGCCGCGGCCCAAAAATATTTTGCTAAACCATTTTAGTTAAGCATAGACCTAGTCATTTCTTGTAAAGCCTTGTTTTCCCTTTCAACAACTCCATTTTGTTGTGGTGTTTTAGGTGCAAAAAAATTATGTTCATAGCCTTTCTCATTGCAAAACAACTCAAAGGCCTCACTATCGAACTCGCCTCCATGATCACTTCTAATGGACGTGATCATGTAGCCTTGTTCATTTTGAACTCTCTTGTAAAAATATGAAAACATTTGTAAAGTGTCACCTTTGTTTGTTAAAAACAAACTCCATGTAAATCTTGAAAAATCATCAACTATAACAAAAGCATATCTTTTACCATCTAGACTCGTGGTCCTAGGAGGGCCAAAAAGATCAATGTGTAAAAGTTGTAAAGGTCTAGTGGTAGCAATTTCAAAAATGGATTTTAAGGAAATTTTGACTTGCTTTCCGAATTGGCATGCATCACACACTGTCTTTTTCAAAATGTAGTTTTGGTAAACTTTTAACAATATCATTTTTGGAAATTTTTGAAATCAAATGCATACTTGCATGGCCAAGTCTTTTATGCCATAGCCAAGATTCATCATTTAAGGTCGAAAAACAATGGTTTTGGTTTGAATACTTTTCAATATCAATTGTATAAACATTATTGTGATAGTCACCTATGAACACCACTTCACCATTGCAAACATTCTCAATCAAGTATCTAGAAGACTCAAAGATTACCCTATACCCTTTATCACACAATTGACTAATGCTAAGTAAATTGTGTTTCAAATTATCAACCAAGTGTACATTTTCAATTAAGGTAGAGGAATTGTTACCAATATCACCTATACCAAGGATTCTTCCTTTTGGGTTGTCTCCAAGGGTAACATTTCCACCTTTCTTCTTGACAAAGTTGGAGAATAGTGACAAGTTCTCCGTCATATGTTTTGAGCATCCGATATTCAGGAACCATCTTGCTTTCTCCTTCTTTGGTAGCTATAATAAAGATTCAAGTTTTGATTTTCGGTACCAACATGACCTTGGGTCCTTTATTGTTGGTTCTTTTGTCTTTTGGAACCCACTTGTATTTGGTTCCAAAATAAGCGTTTTTCTTTATTGGACATGAAAAGGATGTGTGTCCATCTTTGTTGCAATATGTACACACATATTTTGAACTTGTTGATGCTTTGATAAAGTAATTTTTAAAATACTTTTGATCAAAGTGTGGTTTATATCCAAACTCTCTATCTCTTTTAAGAGCATTGAAATTTTCTTTTTGAGAGAGGAGTTTTTGAGAACTAACTTTTCATAATCTTCATGCAAATCATTGAAAGCATTTTTCAATTCTTCAATACCAACTTCACTATCGCTATCAGATGAGTAAGAAATACTTACCTTATTGTTGTCATCTAACGCCATGAAACACATGTTCGAGACTTCTCTTGGTCCGTCATCGTCAGAGTCCTCAGATTCTAGTTCATCCCATGTAGCTTGTAGTGCCTTCTTTGACACCTTTTTACCTACGTTCTTTTTTAAAGGACAATTCGGTGTTATATGATCGGGTTTCTTACAATCAAAACAAATAATATCATCTTTAG
>CAMOHE010053923.1:0-40841 GCA_946598075.1 Artocarpus hirsutus
AAAAAAAAAAGAGGAAAAAGCTCTTCCTCTTCTCCGGTGGGCTTCCAAGAGGAACCCCTCATCTTCCTTGGCTCGGTAGGCTGTGGATGCCAGTGACGACGACGACAGACCCATCCCCACCCCGAAGGACATAGCCCCTTCCTTCTCTCTCTCTAGACGGACACAGCCCCTACCCTCGACAGCCGCGCGGCCACCCTCGATGGCCATTTTTGATGACCCTAAGCCCCCACCATCTCTCTTTCACTCTCTCTTTCTCTCTCACCGTGTGTGTCTTGCGATGGCCGATGCATGGGGTCAAGCGCGATGAAGGTCGCTGGGAAAAGCGCCGACAAGATCGTTGGGAGGAGGGGCCTGGGTTGGAGGTCTCACCAGCAAGGGGTGGTTGTAAGGGTGGCAACGGCTGCAGCGGTACTAGTCGATGGGAGGAACGGCGGTGTTGGTCGTTGGGAGAAACAACGGTGCTGGTTGTTGGGAGGGGCTAGGCTGGTGGTCTCGCCGGTAAGGGTTTGTCGTGCATTGGAGAGAGACAATGAGAGATGACAGAGACAGTTGGGGAGAAAAAAATGAGGGAAAATATTTTTTTTTTTTTTTTTCAATTTTGATGGTTTTTGGGGGCATTTTCAAAAATGTTTTTGAAATGTTTTAGACTAAAATTTTCATCAAACGCATTTTTTAAGTTATTTTTATTTTTTTTTTCTGTTTTTAAAAATAAAACACTTCTCAAAAACAATACCAAACCACCTTGAAATTATTGCTTCAGTATTAAAAAGTGCAGATCACGACCTATGAGGGCATAACACATATTACGCTAGCCCAGACCAAAAAAAGAAATCAGCATTTTTATATGGGGGATTTCAGCATTTTACTCTTATTGATTTTTGGTACGATGACTGAGGACTTTCAATTTAATAATCATCACCATGTTTGTATTAAATCAATGGTTTAAACGAAAAAGTTTTGATCCAAACCAGTTTGTTACAGTATTTTTTTTATAAAATTAGATTGTCATAGTATTTTTAATTTAAACTTTTAGTTTGAAACATAGTTCCTAACACCCTTATAATGTGACTAAAATCGACATTGTTATTTAGATAAGTTATGAAAATATCCAATGTGTTGGACATTTTTAACACTTTTACGTGCTTGAAAACTTATTCTCTAAATTTTTAATTTCGATAATAGTCTCTTCTCTCCCATCACATAGCACCCCCTTCAAAAGCAAAAAATTATTGGATGGTCTCAATTTGAACCATATGTCAATAACTTGTCAAGTTCAAGGGACTAATTACTTATAGGCAATGTCGGAACCAGGATTTATTAAGAGTGAGGGCATTTTTTTAACAAGATTATACTATGTTTATGGGCTTAGTAAAATTGAATATTTTTTTTTTTAAAATCTAACTAGTTAACCCAATAAAATGTAGACAACTATTAATTTAAAAATGGTCAAGTCTAATTTATACACTTACAGACTATATTAAAATTAAAACCACTGTATTAAAAAAAAAAAAAAAGAAAAAGCTAGGGAGCCATGGCTTGCCCCAACCCCCTGTCCCCGTCATGCTTATAGAATGTTTGGAAGCATTAACTTGAACTAATTTTTGGTCAAAAAAACTGTTGTATATAAGAGTGTTACACTATAATTTTGTTTTATCTTGACATCATAATATGTAAGAGATTTATACTGTAGCAATCAAAAATTTTGATTAAAATTTATGATGCCAAATATTTTATAAAAGTAGAACAGTTTAATCCTTTCTACAATTTACTTTCTAAACTATTTTCCAGCTGCTAAGTTACCATAATAATTGCTGTTAATATTAAAACTGTGACGTAAAATATATTACTCCAATTATCTTTGTCCTAAAATTGGATTACTCATTAGTTAAGGAAAGAGAATAAAATAAAAAATCTTGTGGTATTTACTATTTAAGGGAGGGCATAAAATTTTCGGAGCAATATCTAGTTTAAATGATATTGAAAAGCGTTGCTTACAATGGATAAATCTCATTTATGAATTTTACTTGCTGCACGTACTCGTTATTACGTGAGAAATTATTATCACACAACAATACCGTAACGGCGGCAAATTTCTAACTTTCACTATTGTTCTTTTTAAAGTAATAGTATGTTTGAGAACTAAATTAAAATTTAAAATTAAAATTTAAATATTATAGCATATGAAAATTTTATATTATTATATTTAAAATTTTAAAAGTATTTAACAATTTAATTTTAATTTATTAGTTCAGACTGTTATACTATAAAATTTTAATATGCTATAGTATAAAACAAAAATATATTTAAAATTTTAACTGTATTTAACAATTTAATTTTAACTTATTAATTTAAATTATTACATTAAAAAACTCATATATATTATAATATTTTAATTCAAACTTGTTAATTCTTATTTTATTCATAAACACACTCTTGAGTTGAAGCTTGATTTCTAAAAAAAAATCTTGAAATTGTTTGCAAGACAAATGGTCACGATCTCTCCACATTTTTTGTGTTCCTTCGTAAAGCCGGCTTACTCAAGTGGTCATTTAATGAAGATTGGTACGTTATGGTAGACCACATGATCCTTTCCCCTATTTTGCCAACTAGCTTTCACTCTCTCTCTCTCTGTCTCTGTCGTGTACGTGCAATAAAAAAACAAATATTTTTTTTTTTTGTAATTTTCTTGATTTTCTTCCTTATTTAATTATTTTAATAATTTTGCCTTGCTTCGTCGTTCGGACGCGTTACTTGAAGTTTGGAAGACTCTCTCTCTCTCTCTCATTCATTTTCTGGCGTTGTCGATTAATTTTCTTCTGAAACCAGAAGATCTTTCTTTTCTTTGGCGTTTGTTTCTCGAGAAATGGAATGCCGGTCTCTCCTGTACATTTCAAACGCAATGCGGCCTTTACGCCTCAAGAACCATGTGTCTAATCGTTGTTTCTGATTTCTTTTTTTTTTTATTTTTTTTTCTTTTGGTCGGGAGAAATCCCTATTTCTTCTTTTCACTCTTTCTTTATTTCTTTCTATTTTCGAATAATTTTGTGGTTTCCATTTTTTCCGTGGCGATGCGAGCATAGAAATTTGAAAATATTAAACGATTGTGTGTGTGTGTGTGTGTTTGAAACGCGAAAGGAATCCAGATTCAAACTTGTATATACGATTTCGAATTGTTCGTGGCTAAAAATCATAGAACTCAATGTTAAATCGAAATGCCGATCATTAGAGCCCCTGCAACCAAGAAAGCAACTACTCTCACGGTATTTCTATACACACACATATATATAATGTTCGTACTTATGTATTTTGATTGTTTGTATATATATTTGATATGTTCAAATTCACGTGAATTTGAAGCTCTGCACTTCTACAGGTTGCTGTGAAATGCAGACCATTAGCGGAGAAGGAACGTGGTCGCGACATTGTTCGAGTGATCGACCACAAGGTTTGTGTAGTTTTTGTTGAATACTTTTTTTGTTATTAGCTTAATTTCTTCTTTGGAAACTTTTTTTATTTTTATTTTTTGTTAATTTGTTCATGATGAGTATTTTGAACTTGTAGGAGGTACTTGTTTTAGATCCTGACCTGTCAAAGGATTACCTTGAGCGCATACAGAATCGAACCAAGGAGAGGAAATACAGTTTCGATTACGCATTTGGTCCTGATTCTACAAATTTGGTACTTAGCATCTGTCTCTAATTGCTAAATTAATTACAATTCATGAAGCTGCAAAATTTGAATTAATGATTGAAGCAACTAGTCCACTAATGTGTTGAATATATCCTTGGATTTGATAGATGCTTCACATTATATTCAATTGATTGACCTTTTTGCTTTTAAACATAATGCTTTGAATCTGCTTGGGGCACTGATGTTGACAACTATCAGGTCATAACATCTTCTCCGAATTGGGAAAAATACCAGAAAAAATTATGGTTAATATTCTGGGGACACTTGTATTTTGAATTATTTGTCTAATCACTGGGGTTTATGTACAGGGTGTATACACGAAAAGCATATCTTTTGTAATATCTGGGGTTGTTCAAGGCCTCAATGCAACTGTCTTTGCATATGGTTCAACTGGAAGGTACTTAAGAGAAATACCTGGAGCTTGATTTCTTGTGTCTCTTTTTGGTTCGACAATTTAAAATAGCCAACAGATACTTGATATTTCACAATCTTCACGCATAATGGCAGGCCTGAGCAATCTCATTTACACAATCCATGTGTAGTTATTCTAAAATTCTCATATTTTTCTCCAAATATGTCCAGTGGTAAAACATACACAATGGTTGGGACCCAAGATGATCCTGGACTCATGGTTCTCAGTTTGCACAGAATTTTTGATCTAATCCAAAGGGACAAGAGCTCTGATGAATTTGAAGTTACATGTTCCTATCTTGAAGTCTATAATGAAGTATGGTGTTGCTACTTTGAAGGATTGATATGTTGTAGTACTTATGTTCTTTCGTATGAAATTGTTTAACATACATCTTGATAGTTTAGGTTATCTACGATTTACTAGAGAAGTCATCTGGCCATTTGGAATTGAGAGAGGATCCAGAACAAGGAATAACTGTGGCTGGACTTAGATGTATCAAGGTTTTGAATTGTGTCTTTTAAATTGATATTTAGAGTAAATACTATGATAAGATACTAATTAGACCTTTAAGAACTGTGCTTCCAATTCAGGTTCACTCAGCTGATAAGATCCTTGAACTCTTAAACCTTGGAAATAGTCGAAGGAAAACTGAAAGCACAGAGGCTAATGCAACATCCTCTCGGTGAGTTAATGTTTACTTCCGTGATCAACATACCATGATGCTTGTTGATATTAGTTTTGAGACTCTTTGGTATGATTTTCCATTTCCAAAGAATCTTTGTATTGGATTTCTTGCCCTGATCATAATTATTCAGTATCCCAAACTTCATATTGGTAGCTTCTAAAAAATTTTCAGCTCAGTAGGTTTATTTTTGTAGGTAATGTATTGAATATAGTTACATGTTTCAACATGTAATTCTGGTGGTAACTCTGCTGGCATATGATTTTGGGTCGTACTTCTATAGACTGCTGACTATTCTTATATTTTCGTGGTAATTGTGCTGGCACATGATCTATTTTGAAGTGTATTTGACTTTGGTGAGGCTAAAATGTCAAGTAGAGATATAATGTTTTATTGATTATAAGATGCGAAAGTGCGCATTATTGCATTGTCAGTACCAGCACCACTATTTCTAGTTTAAATTGACAACTAACGATGTTTGTATGGCTATCTCATGATTGCTGATTTTATATTATTTTTATATCTATAACTAGGTCACATGCAGTTCTGGAGATAACTGTAAAAAGAAAACAGAAGAACAAGTATAGGAATCAAGTAATGCGAGGAAAACTTGCACTTGTAGATCTTGCTGGGAGTGAACGGGCTTCTGAAACAAATAATGGAGGCCAGAAGTTAAGAGATGGAGCTAATATCAATCGTTCACTTCTTGCTCTAGCAAACTGCATTAATGCTCTGGGGAAACGCCACAAGAAAGGTCTTGCTTATGTTCCTTACAGAAATAGGTATGTGGTGATAATTATGGTAGGCTGATGCCCTTCTACTAGTTTAGCTAATTTAATCAGTTCTGCAGCAAATTGACGCGAATACTGAAAGATGGTTTGAGCGGTAATTCTCAAACCGTCATGGTTGCTACTATATCTCCTGCGGACAGTCAGTATCATCACACTGTTAATACCTTGAAATATGCGGACCGAGCAAAGGAGATAAAGACACACATCCAGGTAAGATCAAAGAGTCGCATTGTATGATCGGAATAGTTTTCTATTCAGATGAAATTTCTTGAATAATTAGAAACAACAGAGTTTTGAACATTTTGTTTGTAGCTCATTGTAAATCATCATTAATCTTGGATTCTGTCATGTTTCGTCTTTCATGCTAGTAAGAGGAGCATGATAGGATAGTTGTTTGCTAATTGTGTTCTCTATTCTGCATTTTGCATTTTATTGGTTTCAATGTACTTCTGTGTTTTTGTTATTTCTTTGATTTATCCAACATTGATTTGAATGCAAAATCTTCTTTTCACCTCCTGCGTATTGCCATCTTAAGTGATATTTTCCATCACAGAAATGAATTGTCTCATTCCTGCTTTTGCTTAAGTTAATAACGGGCATGTTTTTTCTTTATTCACAGAAAAATATTGGTACAATTGATACCCATGTCTCGGACTACCAGAGGATGATTGACAGTCTTCAGGTAAGCTTGTAAAATGGTAGAATTTAAGGTAAGAGTTCTCTTTCTGTTGTATTAACATACATAACTGCACAGATTGAGGTTTGCCGACTGAAGAAAGAACTAGCTGAAAAAGAATCACAACTAAGTATCAAACCTGCTGAGAAAGCTGTTGACGATGAGCTATCTTGGTTGAATACTTTGAGCCATGAAACCAGTGAAAATGTTCAAGAAAGGATAAACTTACAGAAGGCACTGTATGAGCTTGAGGAAACTAACCTTCGCAACCGCACTGAACTCCAATATCTTGATGATGCTATTGCAAAACAACAGGTAAATTAGGCGCACTTACATAGCATAAGTATTATTTGGTGTATTCTACATGATTTTGTTTTGACGTTGCACATTTTTACAGAATTAACTAACTTCAAGTCTGTCTCTGCCAATTATAGTGCTTTGATATGTTAAACTTTGAATTTTATTGGATAATATCTTGTCTTTGCTTTTCTACTGTTCTAGTTTAATGTCAAATCAGAAGGACATGAAACCTCTTTTTTTTTTGGCTTCCAAAATTTGTTTTTACTTTTCTTTTAGGAGGGAAGCAAGGGTGGGGACGAGCAAGAGAAGGATGGGGAAGGGGCTGTTCATTTTTTTGAGAGCTAGTAAGGAAAGACGTTTTTTTGGAATGTGATGCTTAACAATGTAATACCCTTTTTTTTAATGTCACAGGCTATTGAAAATGATGGATCAGTTGTTGAGGCTTTGAGAGCAAGGCGGCAAGTTATTCTAGATAACATTCGTGACAATGATGAAGCTGGTGTTAATTACCGGAAGGTAAATGTTTCAGCTTGTACTTCAACTCATATGGTTATAATTTGACAGCTTTTAATATTACTAAACATTGTCTGTAGGAAATTGAATCCAATGAGAAGCATCAATGCCAGCTCCAAGATATGATTGAGGAAGCAATTAGTAATAATGGAAACAAAACATACTTGCGGATTCTTAGTCAATACAGGCTTTTGGTGAGCAGATATAACTCTAATCCTTTTAGATATTTATATGTGTATAGCTTGCTTGGGTATTTGGTTTTGTATTGTGTGGCTATACAAATTACAAAAAAAGGTTACAAAAGCAGCTCTTCTTGTCAAAATGCCAGCAAAAGTATTTTGATTTTAAATCTCCAGGAAGAATCTAGTGTTTTACATCTCTTTTTTTGGTAGTTTGCAGTATCCTGCTATCAATTCTGTAGATTCTATTTTCTTGATACACATAATTCTTGAAGAAATGGTAACTGTAGCTGCTTTAGTTATTTATTTGAATGCAATGTTAAAGACTATGAAAGAAACCATGATTTGTCATAGGCAATATGCATATTAGATCTTATTAATCCTAATGTTGGCGTTGCAAACATACAGGGCATGGCTAATACGGAGCTTCAGTTTGAAATGGCAATGAGGGATCAAGTCATCTACAACCAAAGGGAAATGGTAAGAAACATGTGGGACTTGCTCATGGGGCTGGGACTCGACGAAAGACGGATATTGGACCTTGCTGCCAAGCGGGGTATAACTATAGAAGACTGGACTATGAAACCGCATCTTGGTCTTTCAACTATAAAGCAGTCATCAGATTTAGCTTTTGGCAGAAGTAATCCATCTGGATATTTCCCTGGCACGGGCCTCTCATTTTCTAGGCAATCTTGTGTCTTCGAGCAGTGTGAAGATTCTGCCTCAAGGTTGATGCCCAAGGAATGTAACGAGCCAACTCGTGCTTTTTGCCGAGAAGAGCATCATAGTTCCTACTTTGTAGTATCTCATGATCACTCCCCATCGGCATATTTGAGGATGAGGAAGAGTTGCGAGCATTGGGTTGGTGGCAGGTCAAATTTATGTTTTAGTTCTCCTGATAAACGTCCTCAAGATTTGCGGAGCTCGTGTCCAGAGATGAGAATTCAGTCTTCACCATACAGTGAAAGCTGCATATCTACTTCCACTCTCAGTGCTGGCAATTTCGGCAACCTGCAAATGGTATGAATACGACAAGTTATCTTACGGTCTTTTCAAGTTTTCTAGTTCAACAGAAAAATTATGTAGGGTGGTCAATAATTTCTTTGGCTGTAAAGTCTTTGATTTTATAGATTTTGCCTATTATTTGAGGTTGGAGGATATTCTTTGTTGTCTCTTTAGCCTTGGCTCATACTTGCAATCGCATTTTACTTGTGAGCATGATCATCTCTTCTTTTATTATGCTAGGGTATTTGGGCAAGTGAATGGTTCTAAGCTCTTGACCAAAAGAAAATTTGTCATTGTATATTGTATTAATCTGATTTGGACATCATGTCACACAGGATGGTTGGAATAATCCTTCGAGGCAAGAAATGTTCGAGGGTCCTCGTGCTGTAACGAGCAGTTGCCAAGGTAGAATGGTGAACAACCACGGTGCAACAACAAGATGTTTGTTTGGATACAACAGTCCATTGGAGCAAGGTTCTGGTATTCTAAACTCTTGTTGCACTGTCCCAAATGCTGAATGCTCTAATCATCCACAATTTTCGAACATGCCTCCTCCCTTGGCTCCTGCAAGGCCAGTTTTGTTCACTTCCAGCAACTCTAGTCCCAATGGCCATCCCAATAGTTTTGTATAGCCTTATTCCATCGCCCACCATTTTTTCCCCTGGTTTTTTGTGCCCTTTCTTCTTTCTAGTTCCATCTCCCTTTCCGCTTTCCTCTGGAATGTACATAGGTGTAGAAGTTTTAGAGTCTCTCTGTTCAGCAAAAAGGGTAGAGTCTCTGTATTTAAGGTTTACGTGGCTGGTGATTACTTCAGTTTACGCAGAGGATTATGAGGAAGTTGGGTTTTGGATAGGAGAAGGGTGTTTTTGGCTTAGTCCCTTATTAGTCAACACAAGGAATGTAGCTAGTTCTGTTGCTGTACATATGATCAAGCTGTGAAGAAATGTCAATAGTGCTCAATTTCAGTGCTAATGCATGCAATTGTCATGATTTTTTTCGTATAATAATCGTCTCTTTGTTTTTTTTTTTTTTGGGTTTTTTACTTTCTTTTTTCCCCCCTTAACCCTGCATTTTAGAGTTAATAAAAAAAATGTCTTTGGTTTTCAATTGTTGAAAATATATAATATTGAATTACATTGAATATACTATTGATAACTTTTTCAGGCAACTTGAAATGACCAAAACATTTTCGAAAGTTTTAAAATTCCCTCTAATTTTCTTTTGCTTTTTTGTTTCTTAGAAACATTTTGATATTTTCATTGTCAAAATAGATTGTTGATCAACAAGGTCTCCATTTGCTAATTAAAGGTAATTTGACGGTGTAGTGTTATGGCGATGGGAAATCAATTTTATATTTTCTGCACCACCTTAAATACACAATGGTATAAGAAGGTTTAAAAAAAAATGGCTTTTTCTATTTTATCTACCCTCCTGCATTAATGCAGTAATTATTTTAATTTTTAAGTTTTATTTATTTTACATCTCTATGGAGGGAATTAACAATCAATTCTTTTTGAAAGTAATTAATACTTAATTTTAGTTGTACAGAAAACTTCGAGATATCTTTGTATATTAGGCGGCAGAAGATATGAACTCTTAGACAAAACGTCAAATGGCAAAGAGTGCCGTTTCGATGCAGTTGACAACAATTTGTAGGGTAAGAGCGATGTCGTTTTCTTACCTCAATGACACGGGAGTCGCTGTTTATAGGAGGCAAATGACGGCAATGTTTTTTGCTGGCAAATGACAGCTATGTTTTTTGTAAAATATATATATATATATATATATATTATTATTATTAGTTTATAAAAAAGGATTATTCTTCTAATTAAATGGCATCAAAAACTTTAGGCGACCTCAAAAGTGGGGGAAATGAAAGAAAAAAAATAAAAAGTACACTTTAAGGGACAAGTTTTCAAGGTGATTTTTCTTTTTTGAAATGTTTTCAAGATGAAATTTTAAATGACAAACGCGCGTTCGTTTGTTACGCTCCTAGCATCCGTGCAATGCACACCGCGTTGTCAGATTTAATGATTTTTTGTGAACTGATTAAAATTTTAAATTCAAGACTGAATAATAAGGGTTGTCCAACTTTACCTAAAACTCAAAATAACATAAAATTCACCCTTGAACTTATAGAGAGTGTTTGACAACATCAAGCTCTCATATACTACAGTGTAAAATAAAAATATACTATAATGTAAAATGTTTGAATACTACATAAATTGGTTTCAACTTCTGGTTCTAACTGTGTTGCTAAATGCACTCATAGTAAGTCATAACTTCCTGATTTGAAGTTTTTCATTCTCAAAAAATAAAAAAAAAAAATAAAAAAGAAGAAGTTTTGCCTCCTCTCCCTTCAAAAAAAACAAAACAAAAAAAAAAAAACTTTTTGCATCCTCTTTTGTATGAATTCGCAAATTATCATTGTCTTTTTTTATAGCCTTATACCAACTAGTCATGTGACTTATAAGTGATTGAAACTGTTACAAACATAATTTCATCAACTAAAGTATCAAAGCTCAACTTATAATAATATTAAGGGATAATTTTGTGCCATTTTGAGTTGTAAAGGGTAAAGTTTAGACGACATCTATTCTTGGGGGACAACCTTATAACCATGCTAGCAGTATGCTAGCTGTGCTTTTGCTTGGCGGTGGCTAAGCTTTGTATGATCAAAGAGCAAAATATTGGATGAGTGCTAAGAAACTTGAACAGCATAAACAATATGCAGTACAAATTTTAAAATTGTTACAAAAGAAGCGTCAATTTTTCTACCAAAAAAAAAAAAAAACAAGGAGAAAGAGAGAAAGGAAGGTCCATTGATTGTTTACATGGAAATTACTTCACAGTCCATTCCTTTTCTTGCGTTTAACTTCTATGTAGTTTTGTTCTTCTTTTCCACTGATTAATAGATTGTTTGGAATTTCAGTTGTAACTAATATTTTGAGTTTAAGAGCCATAGTATGTAAGAGCTTTACATTGTAACAACTTTTTACTTTTTGCTATAATGCTGAGAGTTTTATACTGTTCACATTTATAACTGATAAGTTAAAAATGAAGTTCCATATACCCTATAAAGCTTAATAAAATCTTGCTTGTATCTTTTCCTTTTCAAATAGTAGGTCCTTAACACTTCTTATTGTTGGAGCTCTATATCTGATTAGTTGCATGTATTTGATAGATTGGTATTTTGTTGATATGTTGATACCTTTCTTTCTTTCATTTTTGAACTTTTTTCCCTTCTTTTTCAGAAACACGGACAACACAAATTTTAATTTGTTTTTATAAGGATAATTATACCAATAAACTGTTGGTTTTGATAAACAATTTTCACAAAATATAGCGCAAATATGGTAATGGTATGGATCATGTATGATAAAAATTTTCTCAAAGCTTTTGTAATACACTATAGATTATATTAATTTTGTGCATAAATAAATATATAAATACTTTGCTTACCAGAATTTGATCGAAGATGAACGGAAACAACTGGCTTGCAAAGGACGTTTTCTTTAAGACGAAACCAATGTCTTCCTTACCTAGTCCTTGGCATGGGATGGCAAATAGGTGGGCATTGAAGGAATATAGTTTCTTAAAGATCACTCAACTTTTTTAAGTTGCAGAATGGAGGAACTCTTCTTTTTTTTCTTTCTCTCTTTCGACACGCCTATGTGAGGATTTTTTTTTGCAGAGCATTCACAGTCTATAATGCTTGAAAAAATTTATCAAATTAAGTCTAGAATTTATTTGAATTTAACTAATGAATTTTCCCTGATAGACCGCATTTTTATAAAATTATTGTAAAATGCAAATCATGTATGAATAATGTTAATGTATATTTTGTTTGTAAATTTTGTGCAATTTGGGAATTTGCTAATATACAGATTTTTGTTTGTTTAAATACTCAAAAGTTTGTGAATAATATCCTCAAAATAAAGTTATATTATAAGTAATTATAATATTGTGGTATAAATTGATAAAGGATAAAAGTGTTAATATTGTGGTATAAATTAATAAAGGATAAAAGTATTTATTAAAGTAGAAAAACATGCCATAATCCAAAGCAATATAAAAATAGCCAATTACTAGTTAGTTAAACCGATAAAGAATTTTGTGTCTACAACACATCGATTGATTGAACACAATATAGAAAAACACACAAAAGTAAAAAAGGTACACAATACAGTATAATTATATTGTTTAAGAAAAAAACACAGATATATAGGATATTATGTTGGGATTAGAAAATGTAGGTAAAAAGTAAGTAATTATACTCTAGACTATTTGGAACCTATTTCCTCAATTTTTTCACTTACGATATAAGAAAAATATTATATAGTGTAAAATTATACAGCAAAAAAATTTATGGGACCTACACAAGGGACATCAAAAAGGTGGAAAAAGAACCACCTTTCCCCTTGTTGTACCTGAATTTCACCATGCAAAATTAAGCCATGTTTACCACCAAAAAAATACGATGGTAATGACTAAGTATGAGGAGTCACCAAAATTGTAAAAAAATCAAGTTAGAATTATCCTTTCATGCAAACTTTGAACTAAATATTTCACTTCTCCCATTCATTTGGTTTGGCAGTCCCTAGAGCTCCACCTTCCAAAAATTTTTGCTCTAAAATAATCCAAAAATTCATCTCCTAGTCAAGAGTTAAGGCTAAGACCAAGAGTGTAGTTCAAAAAAACGCAATTCTAGAAGGTAAATCCTAGACTTTTCTCATGTGTGACTAGGGTTTCTTTAAGTTTTGAAGGGGATCTTGATGAGAGTTTTCTTGCCATAATGTCTGTCTAGGAAGATTAACAAAAATCAAGCTTTGTAGAGGCTCATAAGCTCACAAACTTTTTGGTAAAAAGCTTTACTTGTTGTTTTTTTTTTAATTTATTTTATCAAGTTTGGTATGTAGTTGCTTAAAAATGGACTATAGCATGTTTAAAGAGTTCTATGGCATAATCTTATGGCGTGTTGTGTGTATGCTTATGATGATTGGAGGCTAGGATCTAGGTTTTTTTATACCTTGAAATTTAAGTTTAAAAAACTTGTTTCTAAAACAAAGTTTAGATAAAACCCCAAGGAGAGAAGATTTTACTGATTTTTGAGGTGAAATTGTTTTTCTAAACAAATCATAAGTTCTGCCAAAACAGTGAGAGTTATAACTTTTATGGACAAAGTTTTGTAAAAATTTTGAAAGGACTAAATTGCAATGATTTGTACAAGTTTGGCAGAATCGATAAATGGAAAAATGATCCATTGTGTAGTTGAAATTTCAAAAGAGATAAAATACAAAGTTGTAAAACTCATCGAAACTATTAGAAATAGTAGATGACTTGCGAAAATTTCATGCGATTTATGAGATATGAATTTTATGCTTTTTTATCACAAAATTTCAATAAATGTTAAAAAGAAAAAACTTTTTACATTAAAGAAATTTGATTTAGAAACTTTAAAGGATTTAAATCCTTACAAAAAATTGAGGCCAATGGTATAAAATGATTGTTTATGATTTCAGGTGCAAAACCAACAAAATTTTCATAATTTAGGTTAAAATTGCAAAGTTTTGTAAAAAAAATAGATTTAACATAAAAGGAAAGTCAACACCACGTTTTTTTTTTCTTGACTTGTATTCAAATAAGTAGCAAAAATGGGCTCAACAAGGTTTCTAAAGCCTATTGAGGGCAAAAATGTCATTTTTTGTAAAACGGCTTGAATAAAAATATATGGAATAGAAAAACATCCCTTAGCAGGGATTTTTGCATATTTCATTAGTAACGAAAAGGCAACATTAGAGAAGAGGAAACCAATTTTGTAATGCTCGAGTTTTTCTTAGAAGATCAAACCATGATTAGATTAATAGGGTATTTGGTATGGTGGTTAGAACTATTAGTTGAAACTATTTTCACTGTAGCATATGAGAGCTTTATACTATAACAACTTTTTTTCTTTTACTATAGCATGTGAGAGCTTTACCCTATTCATAACTGAGTTAGTGATTAGGACCTCCCTTGCCAAACATGAAGTAAGTATTTAAGTATCTAAGTTTTGTTATCGACAAGTAGTTGGTAATAAACAAGTTAGCTAATAACAATAAAGTGCCTAAGTAGGACACTTAGACGAATAGTGAGGGAATCGAGAATTGGATAAGTGCAGAGCAAATTCCAAGTAAGTTTCGAACCTATAGCATGGACAAAAGGTTTTAAAAAAAGTGTTATTTATTTTATCTTATCCAAATTGCATTTATAATGTATTTGTTTAAGTTATATAGCATCATAAATGATATGCCATTATAATATTAAAAAGAACTGGTAAATGACTTACCATCTAAAATAAGAAAGTGTCGTACCAACCTTCAACGTAAGGGGAGCTTTAAGTTATATCATGGTCTCAGTGTACGATGACCCGCATGTGTATTTGGTACGATTAGTCAGGCCCAAATTAAGTTAAGAATGTGAAAGGAACAAATAAAGTTCATAAACAAGCATAAATGGTTCATGCATACAAATAAAATATATTTATGGGCTATGCTTGGGCTATGCATGGTCTCGATGTATGATGACCCGCATGCGTATTTGGTACGATTACTTAGGCCCAAATTAAGTTAAGAATGTGAAAGGAACAAATAAAGTTCATAAACAAGCATAAATGGTTCATGCATACAAATAAAATATATTTATGGGCTATGCTTGGACTTACTAGGCAATAGATCACTTAATTATTTCATACTGCATGGAATCTAGCCAAAAGGCTGGAGTAAAATTTTTGTTGAGCTAACATCGATGGATAAAAAAATGTGTAGTCAAGGGTATGGATAACGCCACAGAAATGCTTTTGTTGTATGATAAGTATTTTGGGATATGTAAATTTTGAAATAAAATATTAAGTATGATACAAGGTGAAATATATAATAAGCATGTAATCCTAAACTCTTATGGAATGGTGATGTGAAAGTAACATATATAAAATAAAAGTTATATATATATATATATATAAGTGAAAAAATGTTCCTAATTTTTTTTTTCAGATATGTAAGTAAGAAAAGTGTTATAGAACGACTCAAAAATCTCGGGTTGTGATAGTCTCTCCAAGACTCACAAGTATATACTAAATGAATAGAGAGGGCCTTTATTTATAGAGAATAAGAGTGTTAATCAATTTTGAAAAGTCTCTTTATTTTAATTTAACATCAAATATTTAATTAATATACAAGACACAAGTTTCTCATTCTTGTACTGTCATAGGTGCCACACACACAAATACTCTATTTGTGTGTGGTGCCATTTCAAGGAGAAGGAGAATAGAGAATCTGCTTGTTGCCAATCTTATTTGTCTCCACATTAAACTTTCTATATTTGAATTAAATCACATTTATTCAAAATTTACAATACTAAATGTGGAAACTTTGTAAATAAGCTTTGATGTGCACAAGAGGACTTTCCTCTTTGTGCTTGTGTGCTACACACAATGAGACCCTTCTATCGTGTGTGCCACACACAGTGAGACCCACCCACTATATAACTTCCAAAATTAATTATTTTACTTTATTTATTAAACAATCCAATTATTTAATAAATATAAATCAATTCATTATAAATTTGTTTTGAGTGATATTTAATTTAGAATTCCATAATTATAAATTAATTATTTAAACCAATAATTTCACTTGTCCAACAGTGTTTACAAGGATGATGGGAGGACTAAATTTCAAGTTCAAATAAAACCAATATATTAATTAAATTCTTTAATTAATATATTACTCTTTTATTAAGTCCAAGGTAAATCCACTAAATACTTGGAATTGCACTCTTAAAACTATAGATATTCAATTACTTATTTATTAGAGTCTACACTAGATATAGTTATTACGTATACGTCGATCTTTCATAAGTAATTCATAATTAGAGCTAGGTAATATCTGTTAACCTTTCTAATTACTTCTTTATCCTTGAGTGCCATTGATTCTCTAATAAATGATAAATTCATGAACTTAATCATGAATTGAGAGCTTTTATTATTCAAGCTCAGAATCAATACTCAAGAAAATTATTTATCTACTTCTCGTTAGAGAAAGAATGGATTCCATTTTGTAATATTAACATTTTCGGTCGCTTACTTTATCATGCCTCCGAGATACAAAAAATAAGATTTGATTCTCAAATCTGTATCGAGTAAATAAAAAAACTCCTAATAGCTCAAGATTGAGATAATCTCATATA
Source organism: Artocarpus hirsutus (assembly GCA_946598075.1). NCBI lineage: Eukaryota > Viridiplantae > Streptophyta > Magnoliopsida > Rosales > Moraceae > Artocarpus > Artocarpus hirsutus. The sequence continues at coordinate 16,472 of CAMOHE010053923.1, forward strand.
TGACCATCGGTCGATGTGATTAGAACTTACTATATTTAACAAAAATTATTAGCTGTTCATATCTCATTATGTCCCATTCTATATAATCTCATTATGCATAGTGCACTCATTTAATAACTCACTATATTAACAGTATGAATAAGACCATTCTATTCTTAAAGGAAATTACTTGCACTAGTAATGCTCAACTACAGATTGCAAACTTTAATTCAATAATTAATTATAACAATTAATTATATATTACTGACCATTTTAATTATTATTTAAATATTATCCTTTTGTATATAATGCTTCTGTATAATATTTAAAGTCACATGGATAATTATAAAATTTTAATAATATTTTTAAAGTATTCAAAATACATATACACAAATATAATGAATAAATTCACTTTATTTTTTATTTATAAATATGTCCATTTCAAAACATCATATGCTTTATAGGCATCTATCTTAACATACATCTCTCTTATTATTCACGCCTCTAGTTGAAAAAGATAATACTTAGCGTCGATTTGGAAGCATTTTGAAAACAACTTACTTTTGAGCATGAAAATGAAAATGAAAATGTTTGTGAATGGTGTTAGGACCATTTCCAAAATTATGCTTAATTGTTGTTTTTTTTTTCTTTTGTTTTTTTTTTCAATGTTGAGAATTGTTAGAGTATGATTTGCTCAGGCACAACTCATACAGCAAAGGCCCAACATGGAAAGCCTGGTTCATGGTTAGAATGAATCGAGTCCAATGATAATGATCGATTTGAGCCCATTGACGCTATTGGGTATGCTAGCTCATTGTTCGTTAGATCGGAGGGCTTGACGGACTTTTGGTTTGATGGGGAAGTTTCTATACAGTTTGCCTGGAACTGATGTTGCAATGTCTATCGTTGAGAATATACTAAGTGTGGGTTTGTTGGGACCGATAAAATGGATTTAAGTTCAATAAATACAGGGCGACATCCACTAACACAAGAAGCAAAACGTGGATTATGGTCTGAAATTTGTGCCAAATATAGAAATAAAACATGTCCCACTACTTTGACCATTACCAAACGTATTTCTTCTACCAGGTTGAAGCCCACGTACTTATGAGAGTCCTCTATAAATAGAAGTTGAAAACAACATTAGAGGCATCTTTGAATTCATCCTCACATGTTGATGCTCTGTAGAAGCATATCTTAACTCTATTTTATGCAAATTTTCTATTCTTCAATTCATACATTTGTAGTCTATACTTAGTTCATCATATGGTGAAGAACAATAGTAGACGTAACTCTTTTTACAAAGTGAACCAGTCCAAAATCAGTGTTTGGTATCTTTATTTTTCTGCACTTGTCTTTTATTTTAATTTCATTGATCAGATATTGTTATAATTGGCTTACTATTCATGTTCAAAGAAGTTCCTTAGCACTTAATAACGGTGATTTGAAGGCCCAAATTGTTCAAATATAATTGATTATTATTTTAATCTGATTAAATTCATCCAACATCTATCAGGATAAGAAAAAGTTTTTTTTTTTAAATTATGTTTCAAACAATGTGTGTTAAGTTGGAATAATTAATAATCTTTAAATAATATATTAAATGATTAATAATTAGTAATTGATAATCAATTATAGTAAATAACTATTATTATATTTGTATTATTAATCACTTAGTGTATTTAATATAAATACATTAATTTAATTAATAAATATATTTATATAATTAATACCTGATAATTAATAATTAGTATCTTAATTATTGAAAGTGCTAAATTTTGTGTTTAATTCCCTATATTTTTTTTACCGTTATTTCCTTATTATTTTTAAAATTATCTATAACTAATTTTATAAAATTATTGCTATTCCACCACTTCAAACATGTCACACCCATTGACATATTTTCGTTTGTATATAACACTGGCAAGATAGTTTCCAAATTAACTGGAATTTAACAAGTTACAACCCTAATAATTATAAGGATGCTAGAAATTCACACAGTTTCTAGAGTCCTTATATATACGAGATTAATATAATCTAATTAGAAAATAGTTTTTGAAACAAACCTCTATATTCGGCATAATCATTTTCTTATTGAAACTAGAGAGATTAGGGTTTTGATTTTCAAAATAATAAGTGTTGTATATAGTGTGGCTGTGTAGATAGAATATTATGAGTGAGTAGTTGTGCCAGTTAAATAAAAAGAAAATAACAATCAAATGGGCTAATGACATGAATGTCTAAATATTTATTTGTTTTAAAAATTATATGCAATTATATTCTATTATTGTAGAGGGAAAATTCTAAGAGTTGAATTTCTTAAGTGTTAATGACCAATTCGATGGCCCTTTGATGCTAATTTGTTTGTCTATGATAAATTTAGCATGAGAGCAAGAAAAATAATGTGCAAAAAATAAAAGAGACACAAAAGTTTATAGTAGTTTGCCCTTGATGCGAAAGCTAGTCTACTGTGATGTTTGAGTTTTTACTATGTATGAAGAAAAATGGTACAATAGGTCTTGGAGGAGCTTGAGATTGGGAGAAAGAGCGAGTTTTGGAGAGGTTAAGCATGCATATCATGCCTTGCAAATGAAGGAAAGCTTCCTGTTATAGTCTATTGTCTTATTTCATGATTGGAGCAAGTTCCTGAATTCAAATTTGAGTTGAGTTTTCCTAATTTGAATTTAAACTACTTTCCTTGTGGATTTTGGATCCTATATGATATAAATTTAATGTTCTACATAAAAGTACACCAATAATTTGAACTTGGAGAGAAAGAGCGAGAAGAAAGAGAAAGCAACCAAGAGAGAGAGCAAGAAAGAGGGAGTTGGGGCTAAAGGCCCAACTCATCACCGGTCTCTAGTCTTTGATCTTTGTTCGAGAGGCTGTTGCCAGGAGATCGTTGTTTTGCCAAGGTCATGCCTCAAGAGGAAAAGTGCATCACATGGTTGGAGATTTGACGTGGAACTAGGAGAGGGCTGTCTTTCGCCAGTGATATAGGCTCAAGAATGAGGGGGAAGGAGCTACCATCGTCCAGCAATCGTGGGAAGCACGGATCTCCTCTGGGACTAGGCTAGGTCGGTTGGTCATGGGGACGTTTGGCTTACTAGGATTTGCCATGGGTTGGGTGGCTTTGGCCATCATCTGCCATGCCCCAGCATTAAGAGGCCTAGCCGTTGATAGGGCTGGCTTCATGTCGTCTAGTGAAGTGGAATGGTGGTGCTTTTGGTCCTAGCATAGGGATGGTTTAGTAGGGATCATGGATGCTCTTAGGTGGGCATGTGGCTGGCATTGAGGGACCTCGATCTCATGGATCACTTTGGAGGCTGCCTTTTAGATTTGTTTTTTGTGATGTTGTTGTGTTCAGTGTGCTGTAATAAGGGCAATGGTTTCCCCACTGGTGCTCTGTGTTGTCTTTGTTGGTTTTATGTTGTTATTTGTGGCTTTGTTATGTGGGAAAGTTGACAGGTTTTTTGGAGAGGCATTACGTTGTGGCATCAATGGTGCTCGAAGTTACGAGCTAGGCTTTATTTAGAGGTTTCCCCATGCCTTTTGGTTTGTTAGGTAGTGTTCTAAGTTGAGATTAGGTGAAGGTGTGGCTCTTCTCCATGGTTCCCCACTGTTAGTAGGAGTTTAGCTCTGTCTAGGGTTACGGGTTCGTTTTGCTCCATTGTTCAGAGCTCGGATTCCTAAGTAGGTTTTTTGAGTCTGCGTGTATATCTTGTTTTAGGTCTTTGGACCATCTACTATACCTTGGCCTATTTTGGCTATTTCTAATAAATTATTTTCCCCCGTTTGGAGTCCTTATCTACAAAAAAAAAAAAAAAAAAATGATGTCCCACAATCTAGTAACTGCCTAAAATCCTAAAATAGAATAATCCTTAAAAGATTCTCAAAATGTTCTCTAGGGCAATCAACTCCACTTATAACACCCCTAAATGAGGGTTAGGAGCTTTTAATAAATAAAATAGAAAAACAAAAATATGATAAAAATATCAGAATTTCTAAAAGTTGCCCATTGGTTTTGAAACAAATTTCAAAATGAATAAAGTCATAAGACACTAAAACCATAGTATAATGCAACACTATTTAATGTAAAAATACATAACTATCGTCATCGACATAATCCCTTAAGACCAAGGGATACAGTCATAGATAGGATCTTAGGATGTCGACATAAAAAGGAAAATACTAACATATAAGCCAAACACCATTTAGACACCACAATAGAGTTGTATGTTGGAAAACTAGTATGCAGCAGATTTTAAAAATTTTTAATATTAAACTTATCCATAAAGGAGTTAGACATGTTATATACGATACATGAATAACAGATCTTATGTACCTCTTAGAATCAAAACTGCACTTTTGAAAAAAAAAAAACATTTAACAGAACCGCTACTGAGAATTACTTCCGAAAGAACTTTAACCAACTAGTCTTATTTGCTATTTTGTTTTCCACGATCGGAGTGCAAATGGGTACACATCATTCAATTCTTTGTTGGTAACTCTTCTTAAAATCACATGAGAAAAATCAAAATTATTGTTCTAGATGTTGAACAATAATCTCTCAAGGTAGTAGAATTTCTCTATTTAGAAAATTTAACACCTGTCATTTTTTATGTAACGGTTAATGATTGATATATAACAACGTTAAGTAATTTCGTTATGATATAATGTTACTGACCATGTTATTTTGAGTATTATGACAGGTGATGGTCATGTGGAACTGATATGCTCAAGATGTTCATTTCAAAAATCATGATAAGTTTAAAGTATTTTTTCTAAAAGAGTTTTCAACTTGCTCTGAATTTATAATCTTTATAATGCTCTAGAGTTATGTATATCTTAAAGTTATATTCTTGATGATGACATAAATTTTGTTGCATATTTTCTTATTTTTATAATATTAATGAATGTTTTGAATTCTTATGATTGATGTATATTATTTTATTTGATATTTTGGTGTATTGTGTTAGTCTTAGAATTATTACTATCATCACATGGATTATTGTATGTATTTTATGTCAATTGGTGATTAAAAAGAGTTGATGATTTGGTTGTTTTAATTAATTTCTCATTATACCCTAAATTAGAGATATCATATATTTTCACATTTTGTTATGTAGATCTTTATGGGTATATTTTATTATCAATTGTATCATGTTAATTATGTGTTTCCAATTTTAATTGAAGTTTTATTGGGTTATAAATTGGAATTAAATTTTTTTTATTAAGATTATGTGTAATATAATATAATATAATATAATATAGATAATAATATTAACATACGGTTATATATATATTATAATATAATATATTATAATATTATATAATATAATAATGTAATATAATATAATTGTAATACAAAATTAGTTATACATAACAATAATATTTACTTTATGACCCTAAAAATATTAATTTACACATTATTCTTTTAGGCATTTTATATTATCTACCTTTTTAATGCCAATACAAAAAAAAAAATACTATACATGTAATTATCATGACATCATTAATATTATAAAAAAAAGAAAATATGCAATAGAAAATCTCTCTCTAAGCCTCTCAAGTGACCTCCCTTGATGTTAACAATGATCATCTTAAAGCATATATAGGAACATGTTACCTATTTATAGGAAGTCATTGGGCATCTATTCTTATCAAATTTGGTCTCAAAATTATAATTAGAATCAAATCTCAAAGTGAATACACATGAGACGTATATTTGGATAAAGCAGGGGTGGTCGACCGCCCTTGTGTATGGTGGTAGGCTGTCTGGTCGGTGTTGCCTAGCATTGCATTTTTCAGCCTCTCAGAGTTATCCGATTCACCTGATTTGAATCGATTGGATAATTTCTATTTTATATGACCTGAGTATCCTTCATAGAGTCTTAGTTTTAATTCAAATAACCCAACAGAGAAGTTATCTAATTAAAACAATCATATACAGATAATCCCATATTCAAGTAGTACATATCTATTTAAATAATTCAACATATTTATCTTGAATTAATTCATAAAATTAATTCAACCAATAAACTAACATAAATTATTAAATCCAGTTATTTAATTTTTACTCAATCTTGGGAATTAACATAAGTTACCAATATGTTGAAAAAATACGTTGTATAATTTTAGAAAAATGTGTGAGCTAGCCATAGATTAAGCTCTTATAATTATAAAAAAACATATCCCCAACATGTATGTTTTGTAATTATCAACTTTAATGCTATTCTACTAAAAGCTTAGAGCTACACTCTCAAACTATATATAAATTATGAAACTCCAATAAGTTAAACGTCCATGACATATCATAATGTGTAACATTCGCATAAAATATTCATAATCAGCTTAAGGATAAATTTCGTTTTACCTTTCTGATTATATTTATCTTATGTTCCATTATCTTATCATAGGAAAAATTATTATCAATACAAATAGTATACCATTTGGTTACACCTATGTATTCAAATGATTGAACGCTCTAATTTTTCAATTATAGAATAATGCCTACAAGAGAATAACATTAACTTTACAAAAGAGCTATAGATTCTATATTTATAGATAACGAGTCTACGTCAATCAAGAGTCATGTCTCTGATGTACCGGTATGCATATCTAAATATAATTTAGGATGTCATCTTTTGGTACATCAAAAGATATAAGTCAAGAATATGGATCCACTAATTCATTTTAGGATTAAGATGCAACACACATGATTATCTAAAGTGAATTGATTTAAACAAGTAGAATTATTAATCAAATCAATTCAACTTTAGTCCCAATCTAATATATCGTCACCATTGACAATACACCAATGTTTCTATTCACATAGTCTGACTCCAGTGACCAAGACAAGCCATCTCTCATTAAAGATGTAGACAACATAACAATCTTAATGTGAATAAGGTGCCCAACTTTATTCCCTCGATTACGAACTTTATGTGTTTAGACTATCATCTTAAGATTTATGTTTTCTGCATAATCTATCCATCATAGGCACAATCTTAATGGTTTAGATTGACAGTCTCAGAATTTTTTTTGTTTATCATATATTCAACATAAATGAACATAAAGAGGATATGTTTGATATATGAAATAAATATTATAGTCTTTATTATTCAAATGTCTCCAAAAACTATTACATCATTTAATCCTTAGGACACCTAGGCTAACATTGTATGTTCCTACAACCACTATACCTTGTCTCTCGAGTTACTTGCTAGATACATCATCTTGTGCACTATCTGAGAGGTTAAAATACGAAGGGTGAGTGTCAACATGCTTAGCAGGGGTGTTATTACTCACCTTTTGGTTTTTATTTGATATACGTATTATGAAACATCCTGTATGGTTAGCAATTTCTAATGTGTGGTTATATTGCATGCCTTAGCCTTATATAAATATTTGTACATGTAGTATATACATTTACATAGCAAAATAGCAGACATTTAAGAAAGTAAATAATTAGAAAAGTTTATGTTGGAATCCCTAATCGAAGCTAGAGAACTGAGATATCTTGAACCCCTAACCATGACACAATTCCCTATACAAAGTTGTTACTCCAAATCTCAAACTATCTGTTGATAGATAAAGATTCAAGACACAGTTTTGTAAATAAAAAAAACCATTTATTGCACAGTAGGCGCCTTTCATCGATGAGATACCAGTTATACACATATAAACTGTTTTATGCCAAAAACCTAACCCTGCCTATCCAATTGAAACTCACCTGCAGGTTAAAACTTATCCTATAGGCAAATAACCTCTTGCATGACTATCAAATTTAAAAACCAGCTACATGCTAGGTCCAAAATCCATAATTAAAACCTAGCTATGCATATTGTCATAACAATTTTTTGGATTTATGATTCACTATATGATATTCATATATTAAACATACTAAAAATAAATTCTTACAAATATTCTTTCTTAATGAAATTTCACATTTTCATAATTAATAAGAATATCACAAAAAGTGAGTAATAAAACCTCACCTAGAAACGAATCCCCAAGGGTTTAGGGATGGCTCGGTATGACTCATAGAGGTTTTTAAAACAATGGCAGCTAGTTTTAGTGTCAGTTCCGTTGGTCTAATTCGTGTTATTATGCATGTAATTAATATTGGACGATTTCCAACAATATGGAATTAGCTTGAACGGAGGCCACAATTGCATTCGGGTCGTCGAAACAAGTCGTGTGATGGTCTTACATCATCAATTGGAGGTTAGGAAGGCAACTTTTCAATTTTGAATTTTTGCATCAACACTGTCATTAACCAACATTGACCACCATTGACTTCTTTTGACTCGTGGTGATAGGGCTCCATGAGGTCAATTTTAGTCAGTTCAATTTTTAACTCCATAGATTGGGCTCGAAATTGTTGGGAAAATCCAACAACCCTGTTTTCAACTTTCTGGTGATGGATCAGTAAGATTAACGGAGGGGTTTTGTTATCCATTCCATTATGAGTAATTTGGTAACATCAATTGACCATAACAACACAAAAATTAAAGGAATCAGACTTTCTCCATGTCAAACGAGGGCGGTGTCCTCCAATCCCTGACGGTTGGCAGGTACCTCGAAATTGAGGTATAGGTTTTGCTCTACACTTCGTTCTGAGTTTGTTGATACCAAAGGTATAAAAAACGATGATCATTTTTTGGCGAGTTATGGGTGAAAAAAAATTAGGTTGGGTTTTGTTCCTCTATTTGATTTGAGTCTATAGAAATTAGAATTACATTGATAGGACGTTGTACGACGAAGATATCACATTTTAAATTCTGATTGTTTTCGGATCTTTGGCCACGATTGCGATGGTTTTTAGCTGAGTTGTCATTGACTTAGAACGCCATTAGACTTAGCTCGTCGAGGGCTTTTCGAAGGCATGGAAGGTGTTGAAAACCAACACCAGAATCTTGGTTGGAGATTTGACCGGGGAGGAGAGTTTTCTTTTTTCTTTCTTTTTTCTTTTTTTTTCTATTCTTCCTTTCTCTCTTCCACGACACTTAAAAATTAAGAGGTAATTAGAGAGGTTGATGAATTTCTACCTAGTTTAAGTTATGTATTATTTATAGATGATCAATTTATATGTAATGATTATATCAAATGGATTACTCTATTTATGAGTAATTATATAAATATAATGTCAAGAGTGTAGTTCCAACTTTTTAGTGAAGTATTTCTAAAACTAATAAACAAGTAATATAGTATTTAAAGAGTTTAATTAATATATCGATTTTATTGGAGCTTGAAATTATGGGTCTATTAGTCCTCTATCATCTTTACAAACATTATTTGGACAAGTAGAATTATTGGTTTTAATAATTAATTTAAAATTATGTAATTCTAAATTAATATTACTCAAAATAAATTAATTATAAATTAACTTGTAAATATTGAATTATAAAACTATGTAATCTTAATAATTTAATTTTAGATGACACAATATAGGACCTACCTATACCATTGGAGCATGGCATAGGAAAAGTCCATGTGTTATGCTAACTTTTCTCAAAATTTCATGTTTTGGAAATTCAAAAATTTTTAATTTTATTAAGATTTTTTCAAATTGGGAATTTGAATTTAAACAAATCATAATTAAGTAATAGTATTCTTCTCCCTTTTGTAAGACGATTGGCACCACACACATAACTAGAGTATTTGTGTATGATGCCAATAGCAGAAAAACAAGATAAACAATATTTTGTTTCTAATAATTAAATATATGATATTTAATTTAAAAAAGGAAGTTTGAAGAATTAACTGGATATTTCACTCTATAAATAGGAGGCACATTTTGTGACGACCCGCTTTTTTGACCGTCACTAAACTTTCATTAAACATCGTTCTTGATACAGTAATCTTACTTACTTAGTAAGAAAATACTGAATTATAAAAAATTTTCTTTAAATACTCTTTAAAACGTACTTGGAAACTGTTGCGACCCTTATCGTCATTTTTGTTGAGACCTCGCTCAACATTTGCCTTTAAAATCCATTTCAAACTGTTTCTAAAACTACTAAGAAACATTTACTAAACATAGCTTAAAACATCACTTCATAATTTTATAACACAATTCGTACAATGTATCTTAAAACCTTTGAAAACATTTCTTAAAAACTCTGATTTCCTTAACTGTCTTGAAAACACTACATTAAATAGTGTAAAACCTTTTCTTTGCGTAGCGGAAGCAAACTGTAGTGGTATCCATTTCCACATCTCGCATCTGCCCTTCCGCAGCACCCAGCTCTTCTAACGGGTCCTACTGGTTACCCATATGGCTACCTACATCATGAAAAACTTTTTATGAGCTTACGCTCAATAAGTTCAAACATAAACTCACAAAATGTTTAAACATACTTTAAAACTTTTATCATAAAAACCTTTTTGTGAAACATTTTTCATAAACGTACTTTATAAACATTCTTCGTAAAATACTTCTAAAACGTTCCTCATAAACGTTTTCATAACACGTTTGAAACACTCATAAAACGTTTCTCATAAACGTTTTTATAAACAATTTTCATAAAACGTTTCTAAAATATTTCTCATAAATATTTTCATAAAACATTTATAAAACGTTTTTCATAAACGTTTCCTTATACGTTTTTCATAACACGTTGTTTATAAACCTTTCCTTGTAAATATGAAAATGTTTTCCATAAATATTTATCATAAAACATTCCTCAAAATGTTTTTCATAAACATAAATACGTTTTTCATAAACGTTTAACGTAAAACATTTCTCAAAATGTCTTTCATAACCATGTAATGTACAACTTTGTAATAGAGAATACAAGAAAACTCATAATGCATGATTCCAATTATGCTCAATTATGTACCTTCAATTATGAGCATTTTATGAATACTCTTTTCTTACTTTAACTTACTATTTCATTTCTTAACTTTCCTTATCTTGCTTTAACTTTCCATTCCTATCCTTATATTTCCTTATCTTGCATTCACTTTCCTTACCTTACTTTAGTGTTCGTACCAACTCATTAATCATGAGATCATTAACATGATGCTTCCCTTACGGAAGACTTGAGCCCATCGATCATGTGGTCAAGTACCTCACATCTTAGAGGTCAACTTTAACTTTAAGTTCAATACCTCATAACACAGAGGCTGGTACGATACTTTCTTTTTTATCCTTACTTTACCTTCTTATTATCTTTTGTGAGCATGTCAAATGCAGTCACATCGTATGCAAACACACTTGTAATTTATACTTGTACTGTAAAATTTATTGAACAACAAATGCAACTTAATGCATAATAAATGCAACTCATTACGTAACAAATGCGTCATGTAATGCAACCACCTTTTACAAGTCATAACATGTACTCTAACATTTATTGCATAACATATGCAACATGTAATGCAATCACATTTTGCAAACCATAACTTTTATTTTGAAACTTAACTGAATGCATAACAAATGCATCATAAAAGTTGGAGTGGTTACCTTTCATTTACTTAAACATCCTTATTAAAACTCTCATCACACATGACGGTTATGTTACTTAACATATTACAGAATATTTTTCATCTAAGAACGTTATGCTAAATTGGAGTGTTCAGCTCCGTTCTAGCTATTTTTGTAAAAATGATAATTTTACCCTTGGTAGGTTTTTTGTCCATTTCCTAGCTTAACCAAACTCATAACTTAACTTTACATTCCATTAAATACATAATATAGAAAAATTCTCACTAAGAAACATTTTCCGACATCGGGCGTTTCGGGTCTGTTTTGGTCTTTTTTCATAAAATGACCATTTTGCCCTTCGTGTCATTTTCCTTCATCCTTTCCTTAACTGAACTTAAAACCTTAAAAATTAGCATCTATCACAATGCATTATAATACAGTTCATACTGTAGGCGAGATTGCCACTTACTTAGACTCCGAGCTACGCGGGTTTGGTTGTATCTCGCTGTATCAACAGTATGTGAAGCATCCTTTGCAGTGCTCCTCAAGCGACCATAAATGGCTAGGAGTGCTTCCTGGAGATCATACATTCTTTAACATGTCATTCTGGACTCTAATAATGCAGTTTGAATCGTCTTGATCCGCGTGCAGTTGGTAACAGACGACTTTCACCAGAGTGGAATTAGCTTGAGCGGACATCACCGTTGCGTTTAGAGCGTCGAAACGAGTCAGGAGGCGGTCTCAGATCATCGATCGGAGGTCCAGATCATAAAATCCCAAAATAACCTTTGACCGGTCGTTGACCGCCGTCAACTGGCCTCATTGGTGGCTGAGCTTGAGCCTACCCCCCCTAAATCGACCCTCTTGAGTCGAATGGTAGGGTTAATTTCCCTCAATTTGACCTCCATCTACTCCAATCAAAGCTGCCATCGATGGTGAGATAGAGCCACTTCGATCACGGCCTTCTGTTGATGGTGGCCCAAAATTGGCTTGGGGGAAAGCTTCCCCAGGCCACTCTGAGCAGTTCCCCCATGGTGGGGCTGCTCAACACCACCTGGAATGGCAGTCCCACCTCACCCACTACGGCGCGCCAAGGCGGAGGCCGTAATTGAGAGAGGCAAACGTCCCCCGCACCTCTCTGAATGTTTTGGGCCCTTCAATTTGGCACAACACAGCCTAAAACGATGAACCCAAGCTCCTCCACAGCGGTGGTGGCAGGCGGCTTCTATCATCGGAGAGGGGTGGCTGGGTGGTGTGATTGACATGGGGCTTTTGATGGCCATCCCCCTCTGAGTTGTTTGGCACTGGCAGTGTGCCTCACTGCCGCTGAAGATGGCGGCTTTGATGGTGGTGCCAAGGCGGAGATAGGGTGGCTCCGACGAGGCGTTTCTAGCCAAAATCGAGCTGGGAAAAAGATGCCATCTTGCTCTTCTCCTCACACTGAGTCCATAGACACCAAAATCACCTCGATTGGTGGTCGGACGGCGAAGATATCACGCTGGGAAAATATGGGTCTCACCGCCATTTTGGGCGACGCGTGAGCCCTCCTCCGACGGCCATTTGGGCTGTTCGGTAGACCGTTGAGCTCAGCTTGTCGAGAGCTTTCCAACGGTATGGGAGGTGTCGAAAATGGAGCTCGAAATCTCAAACTAATTTTGAGGAGAGAGAAAATGTAGAGAGAGAAAGTGAGGAGAGAAAGTGCAGATAAACATCTGAATTTTCCCCTTTTTTTCTTTTTCTCTCTCTTTACTTTTATATAAAAATTTTATGGTCTACGCAGTCTAATTCTGTACTACGTGACCTTAAGCAGTCCAATTCTTACACTGCATTACTTTTACAGTGTAATTTTCATACTGTATAATTTCATCAGTGTATTCTCCTTACACTGTATTATTCCAATACCATATAATTTCCATGTTATTATACAATACTTTTCCTTAAATCATATTTTTCATCTCAATTTAATCCTTAATTTAATGCATTTTCAATGCATTAAAAATTTCGGGTTGTTACACTAGTATCGTTGATTGTTTAATAATTTGTTCTTTTTTGTTAATATTCAACTATCATCATGATCATCATAATTTGCTTCAAGTTTGAATTTTATATCACCCATAAATTTGTTCTTTATTTCATTAAATTATTTGCTAAATATGATGCATTAGTTATTTGCTTTATATTAGTAGATTTAATAATAAATAAATAATATATGTTTTAGAAAATGTAATTAGTAGATATAATAATTTTTTGGGTAAATTACACTATACTCTATGTGTTTTACCCAAATTACAGAGACACCCTTTGGACCAAAACTAATCACACTAACATCCCTGACTGTTTAAAAAATTACTAAGAGACTCTCTATGTTAGTCGACCATAAGATTTGACTGTTAATTTTGTTCAAAATATCAAAATTGTCTCTCCATTCATCAAAAAATGTTTTTAATTATTTATGTATTTTGACCATTTTTTACATTAAATTACATATGTTAGAAATTTAAAAATTATCACAAATTATTAAAAAACTTAAAATAAATATTTTGACATCCTCAAAAAATAATTTAAAGAAAAAATATAAAAAACAATCATAAAACTTCCAAAATACTTAAATAATGTTAAATATGTTTTACCACACTCTCTATATTCCCCCCTTTATTTATCTTATTTGAAATGGCACTAGAAGTGGGGCACAACAGGCATGGAGAGGGGACGGGTCATGCATGGGTAGGGGAATCGATGAAGTGGGAGGCATGACGACCATGAGGGGGGCTCAATGGAATAGGAGAGACTAGATGGCTGAGAGAGGGCTCGACAAGATGGGGTTGGCACGATAGAGAGGGGCAACATATGGGGGGCATGGGTAAGGGTTCACCATCGGGCTAGGTTGGGCTGTAGGAAGGGGCCAATGAGGGTGTTTAGGGGAGATGGGCCCTCGTCCGAGTCGGTGATCATGAGTGGGGGGCGTGGGTGGGGGGTCAGCATCGGTTGGGTTGGACTATAGAAGAGGGCCGATGATTGGGGATCGCAGGTTTGGGGTCGACAATAGGTTAGGGGGCGATAGTCTGGGGTCGGCATCGAGAGGGGCACATGGATGGTAGTCGATGGTTACGGGCTAGGGTTAGCGGCATGAGGGGGTGGCAGGGGAGGGACTGTTTGGCTTGTTTAGATTAAGTAGTTTTTTTTTTTTTAAAGATCAATGGTTGATAGTTGATTTTTTAGATCAATGGTTGAAATTAAAAGGAGTCTTTTCAATCAATTTAAATAAAAATTTAATAGAGTTTGGTCCAAAGGGTGTCGGTATGATTAGTTTTGATCTAGGAGGTGTCTTTATAATTTGTATCAAACACAAGAGGTATCAGTGTAGTTTACCCTATTTTTAATAGTTTGCAGTAAATATATATAATTTTTAAAATTAAAATTTCTTTTATGTATGAAAATATTTCATGCCTAAAGGTTCAACAAAAAAACAAAAAAAAAAGAGAGATAAAGAAGTAAGAATGTTAAAATAATGAAAAATGGTGGGTGTGAAAAGAAAAATGAGATGAAAGAAAATAATAATATTAAAGGTAATTTTGGAACTGTAGGGGGTGCAATAAGTGAATTTAATCATTTCAAATTATAGGAGGGTGTATTTAGAAGGGGATGTGAAGAAACAAACAGGAGGTGTAAATAGAACCACCCAAACTCTTATTAAGATGCATACTCTATGATGTGTTTATAATGAGGAATTCAACTTTAGAAGAGGGAATTAAATTTTATCTTTTAAATTATGACGCTTTACTTTCGTATCAAGGAATTAACGGAAGTGGGTAAGAAAATCATGATAGCTCGTTGGTCATGCATATGTGACAAGTATTTAAAGTTAAAGAATTTTTTTATTAGACAAAGGTAATAATGGGTTCATACAAACAATTATAAGATGTGCATATTAAAAATCGTCAATTTTAGGGTCTAATGAACAAACCCATGTCATTTCTTATTGTTGAATTATGATTTTCACTTTTTTTTTAATCGAAAAAATGACCAAACCTATTCATACTATTGAATAACTGTGAAAACAATAACTCAATAGCTATTTGAACAAACAAAAAAAGTTTTGAGATTCAAATTGTTACATACTCGTCCTAAAAAGCTATCAAATAAGTACCTTGAGTAGTTGGTTAGGGCATTGTGAAGTGTATGATAGCTTTTCTCAATAACTCTCCAAAGAAAACTTAAGAAGATGGTCGAAGTATCATTTCGTAGTATGCATTTGTTTTTGATGGAAATGTACTTTATTCTATCAAATTTGAATCCAAGATTAACATTGCTGCAAGAAATTTTTTGCGATAGTCTCACAATATCGAGAATTATAATATTGACGAATGTTATTCAAGCACTCACAATTTTCACAACTTAAAAACTCCTACAATTCACTTATATATGAAATAAGATAAGTATAACACAGATCATAAATTAATGGAAAAATAAGTCTAACATATTGTTGCCATTATTCAAGGAACCTTCATCAACTATCCATATCCCACAAAATGATGAAAAATATCAACAACATAATGAATACTTCTCTAACAATATCTGTTGTGGGATATCTCGATGGCCTAAGCCCACGGGGCAAAGGAAAGGCCCAATACGGCCTAAGTGGGATTATAGAGGTTGAGATAACCTTCCAGGCTTGTCCATGTGAAGAAGTTGAGATTATGGAGGCCTCATAGTAATTGACCGTTAGTGTGCACTCACTCCAAGATTGAATATTATGGGCAAGATCGATAGTCAAGACAATGCACCTACAGGCGAACCACTTACACAAGTTCCGATGCACTTTTGGGTAGGGACACCATGTAAGCATATTATGGGCTAGAGTAAAGCACGAGGATTCCTATCTCCATTATCTTCATCTTGGTCATCCCTCTATAACGCCTTTGAATTATAAAAAGAAGGAAGTGAAGTCGCAAAGAAGGATCCTAAATCTAGGCATTCTTTTGCGTATTTTCCTTTTAATCTCCTATTTACCTTTAGGCATCTTGTATCCAATCTTAAAATATCAGAGAGAAGCAAGAAACACCATAGTGGACGTAGCTCATTTTGAGTGTACTATTATAAATCTCTTGTGTCCTCTCTTTTATTTTAAATTTTACTGCATTTACTATGAGTGACTGTGAGGATTATCATTATATTTATTGTTGATTATTTTCTAGCATCAACATTGGTGCTAGAAGGAGGGCCTTCGTTTTTGAAGAATGAACCCCCAATATCATCGGATAAAGTAGTGATCATGGTGACAACTCGTACTAAACGCACTGGAGCCAATACTAACTCCGTCATGAAAGGAGGTGCTCGATTAGTTGGAGGCGGCAAAGGAACAATGTAACACCCGTGAATTTTAAAGTAAAATTAATTATGTTAAGTAAGATTAATTATGTTAAGTTTAATTATTAAGTGTGCCAAGTGTGATTTTGATATTAACTTCAGTGATTTCAAAATTTTGTTGCATTTTTTATATTTAAAAATTTGATTTTTGGTTTTAAATGCCAAATGACATTTTACACCACATTTTCTCATATTTACAAAAATGTCCTTGAGCCATTCTTTTATTTTTCTTTCCCTCACTCTTTTTCTTATTTTCTCTCTCTCTTTTCCTCTTTTACACTCGTCACTCTCTCTCTCTCACTCTTCTCTAAAATTTTTCAATCTCAAGCTCCATTACTGCTGATTTGAAGTTGAGAAACAAGTTTAAATCATCAAGTTTTTCTTCCAAAAATGCCATTGAGGTTAGCTTTCTCCTTTTTCTTTAAAATTTCAAAGTCTAAATTTAAATTTTTGAAACTTTCCTTGATTGTTGAATCTGAGCTTCTTTAAGCTCAAATGATGTTCAATTTAAGTTGTCGAAACTATTTTATAGTGAATCTAAACTTGATTTAAGCTAGAATCGATTTAACTAAGTTTTGATATTTTTCTTTGATTTTCAAATCAAAGGTGAAATTGTGTTTAAATTTGGGGAAAAATGATTTCTAGTTGTTTTAAACTATATTTCTATGCCCTTTTGTGATTTTTATGCTTTGGGAATAGAAATAGCAGGTTTAAAATGGATTTTGAGTTCGAGGAAGCTAAAACTCAAACTCTAGAATTTTTTAGATTTTTCCAGTTTGGTAGGTTGAACTTGATCTTTGGCATGCCAGATTCAAGCAGTTCAGTAGGCTAGACTCAAGAAGTCGATAGGTTGAATTGTGCAAGTTTGGTAGACTGGCTCAGGATGTTCGGCTGGTCCATTGAGCATTATTAAAATTGTATTTTTATTCCTAGTTTTTAATGTTTAATGATTTAGAAATGTTTCAAAAAGGATTATAATTTTGTGTCATGATTAATTTGAGTCAAAAAGGCACACTGATAATTAAATTAATATAATGATATTTGTTGAAGCATGAATTCTAACTTTAAATATAATTTTTAAGGTTTTGAACATTGATGGAGCTTAGGTTGAATTTTGTTTGGAGCTTACATATTGAATTTCAATTGAGGTAGGATACTTCTATCCCTTTCTTGGTAGCCCTTTTTATAAATTATTTTGGCCAAAGTTTAATTTTTAGATGAATTTTTAAGAATGATTCCTGGTTGATATTGAAGTTGATTTTATGCATTTAAGGAACTGTATTTCAATATTCCTTTTGATTCCCAAAACCTGTACGGTGGTGTTTTATCAAGTTTCTTACAAGTAAGTATTTGTTTATTTTTGTCACGTTTTTGAGATTCGTTTTATTAAGTATGATTTGCGAATTATGTTTTCAACTGTGACTGTCGTTTTTAAACAACTTGTTTTTAATTGATTATCCTACTGAGCCTTCTACTCACGTTTTCCTGTTTTAAAATCCCTTTTCCAGGTTTGAAGAGGAAGGAGCATGAGTAGAAATGGTATTTTCTTTGAAAGTAAGGTGTGATACGTGTACTGTATGACTTGTCCCCGTGTTGATGTCATTGTCGTCTTGATAGTTATATAGTATAATTTATTTCTAAAGATAATGATTTTCATCAGTCTTGTATAATTATTATTTGCATTCTAATTACTTACCCACTTTCATGCTAAGCATCCACGTGATGGCGACTATCGATGAGATTTCAGCTGAGCAATTTAATTTATGTTTATTTACCTTTTCTTTATTTACTCCATTTAATTGATCTTATTTTAGCCTAACGACCCACCCCCTATTATGGGACGTTAAAAACAAAGAAGGGGAAATAGCCTTTGAGGACTACCTTGTTGGAGCAAAAGGTAGATAGGATGAGCAGATTGCTCGAACAGATCTTGATGGCCCTAGTTGGCCTTTTTAGACAATAACCCTTTAGATGAGGGCCCGAAAGACCTAAGGGACCCATCTAGTACCCAAGAAGGTGGCCAGGGTAATCTTGATGGAATTGAAGAAATTGAGGGTGGTCGGTAGGGGAAGGCCAATTTGACGAGTAGCCAAGAGTGGAAAAGAAAGGGTAAGCAGACTCAACTTCAAGAAGCTAATCCTTCTAATCCACCCAGGTGAGAAGTAGGTCTACCTCTTCTCCTTCTTAGACGTGATGTCGAGCCAGAAGTATCTACGATTAATAGCGTATGAGACCTCAGGGACCACCTTAGGAAAAAGGATCTATGGGCCACTTGCGAGAAAAAAGAGCTGCATCCATGGCCAACAATCCCAACACAGCTGACTAGCTAGCTTGAGACCAGCCAACAAATAGACAGCTAGTTGACCTGTGTTATAGCTCAACGGGTGAACTAGCAAATTCAGACCATGTTAGGCATCCCCGCGGATGAGGTAAAAAGATTTGCTAACTGCATTGGGAACCTAGAAGAGGAGCTTGACATATAACACGATGAAGAGATAACCTATACAATCCTATTTGCCCCTTCCATCATGGGATCACCTCTTCCAAAGAGGTTCGTGCCCCTGCAAATGATGCCATATGAGGGTCTCATAGACCCAGATGATATATGGAGCTCTACGGGGTCCCACAAGAAATTATATGCAGGGCCTTTAGCCAAATCCTCATAGGATTAGCAAGGAGATGGTTTAGAACACTCAAGGAAGGAAGCATAACCTGCTTTTAGGATTTGAAGGTGGCCTCCCTCAACCAATTTGTGGGGGTGAGATCTCTACCACTTGCGAAGGAGAAGTTGAGCTTCCTCACTCAAGGGCAGAGCAAATTCTTTAAGGATTAGCTCGCAAGGTTTACTAGAGAAGTGGCCGCCATGGACGGTGTCTTGGAAGATGTCACCCTCATGGGGGCATTAAGTAGTATGCAGACAAGTCATGTAGGATGAGTGGTTATCATAGAAGATGTCATGGGCGGAGTCTCAAAAGATGTCACCCCTAGGGATGATCTCGACCACAAAGGTCCAAAGACATATCGAGAATTCCTAAAGAGGGCCAGAGGTTATATCAACCAAGAGGAGGTCAAGGGTTTGGCCTTCAAAAAATCCATGAGAAGTAGCGGTGGCAGTGTACAACCCCACAAGGATAGGGGTAAAAGGAAAACAAATCAATAAGGGCAAGAAAGTCCTAGGCTCCCTATTTATAACCCCTTAACGAGTCATGCAGGATGAGTGGTTATCACGAATAATGGTAAACGATAGAGACAAGAAGGCAAAAACTTTCTTACCATACCCATCGATGACATTTATCATTAGATTAGTAATAAAACCTATCTTTAGCGTCCCTTGTTGATGAGATCAAACCTGAATAGGTATAACTAGTCAAAGTATTGTAGTTTCCATGTAGATGTGAGACACTATACTGGTGAATGTGTGAGCTTGAAAGACGCAATAGAGAGGCTCATTAAGGAAGGTCTCCTACAAGAGTATAAGGTACATAGGAACAGAAGACATGGGAGGGGGAACGGTTGACCTGGAAATAGGAGGAATGAGGTGCCATGGCATAAAGAAGACCATCGACCTAATGACAATAATGCGCTTGCAGGCATGATTCATACAATCTACGGGGGACCCTACCTTGGTGGTGACTCACAAAGGTCTTAAAAAAACTACACCTAAGAGGTGAAAAAGAGCTCTAAGAATAGATACTTGAATGTCTAAGCAAACAGGCCTACTAAGATGCCAAAATATGAGGGGGCAGATGTCACCTTCTCAGAGGGAGACACCCACGGGGTCCATTTTCCACATAATGACGCCTTGGTAGTCAAGGCCATGATTGGTAATTATACTGTTTGTTGAATTCTGGTAAACAATGGTAGCTCAGTGGACATTATCTACTTAGATTGCTTAAGCATGATGGAATCTCGTTAGACCAGATGATGAAAAACTCTCATCTGTTGTATGGGTTCATCAAGGATAGCATAATACGTAAAGGACAAATCACACTCTCCATCATCGTGGGAGAAAAGACAAAGGCAACAACGATCGTGTCTAAGTTCCTTGTCATAAAGGGCGGAGACCAATACAACGTGGTAATAGGGAGGCCCACGCGGAGGGCCTTAAAGGCCTTGACTTTTATTTATCACCAGAAAGTTAAGTTCCCTATTGCCCAAGGAGTGGGTGAGGTGAGAGAGTATCAGTAAGAATCCAAACAAACTTATTTCGATGCCATCCACATCTATGCCAATCACAAAAGGATGGAGATAGGATGGTGAGAAGCATTATAGAAGACTTGGACCCTAAGCTGGGGGAAGAGGTAACTAGTATGGAACCCGCTGGAGATTTGGTAGAGGTAATTGTAGACAGAGATGACCCTTAAAGTTCCTTAAACTTGGGTCAAGACTAAAAGGTGAGGAAGCAGAGGAACTTGAAAGGTTCCTTGGGCAGAACCTCGATGTGTTTGCATGAATGCACAAGGACATGAAGGAATCAACCTAGAAGTTGCTTGTCATCGCCTCAATATTGACCTTTGTTACCCCCCTAAAGATTCAAAAGAGGTGACCCCTTGAATCAAGAAAGGTACGAAGCCCGATGAGGTGGATAAATTGAAGAGGAATGGGTTCATTAGAGAATCAAGGTACTTGGTTTGGATCTCGAATCCTATCCTCATCAAGAAACCCTAATAGAAAATGGAGGACATGCATCAACTTCAGCGATCTAAACAAGACGTGCCCAGAGGACAGCTTTCCTTTACCCCTAATAGACTAGTTGGTTGATGCTACCGTGGGCCATAAACTTGTTGATGCTTACCAGTAAATGGCAACGAGTCAACACCATGTGCGGCTACGCACGGTGCTCGGATGGCTATTCTCTGCTCGTCTCGACCTATTTGGACGTACCTATAATAAGATGAGGGATGCTTTGAAGGAAAAAAAAAGGGGGAACACCGATGTGATACCAGACAAAGGCTCTCTGACGCTCAAGGTAGGCATTGCTCGGCAGAGAATTGGAGCTAGTTAGCTGGGAAGGAGCACGTTGACCTCAAGCTGCAATAAATGCGCTCTATTTATAGGCTGCCGCTTGAACTAGGTGTTAGATGGGTTTTGCTCATGACCCGTGTGTCACATCAAGGCCTGTCCGAATGTAGGTGACATGTCTCATGGCCCCCCCAATGGATTAGCCTCTGTCTGATGTAAAAAACATGATCATTTATTGGCTTCTTGTGGTGAGTGGCTGTCTATTTATAGGCTCTGACAATCTGACTTGAGCACACGTCCTATCCGAGGAGGTGGTAACTTACATCATAGCCAATAAGGGCCCTGTAGAGCACCTCGGATAGACTAGTCGAGCTCTAGGGGGTTCACCTTCTTGGTGCATCTACCAAGCATAGTTGTCGAGACACTGAGGATCTTTTCCTCGGGGACGGCACCGAGCACATGCCCAACAACAGCTCCTTAGTGTACTTGGTCGGTGCTCGGCTAGGTGGACTATATTGAGTGGGTGTGGTCGGCTTAGGTTAGTCTTTGGGTGGTGTCTCGGGGTGACAGGAGATGAAGAGCCATGCAGTCAAGCTCTATGGGACATGTGTCAACACACAATTGGGTGTTTCCCTAATGAGTGTAATCATTATGCCTTTTTGATTTCCATGCTCGAGTTTTGCGCTTGAGTTTTGGCTATAAATAGGGGTTAACCCCCCATTGTATCAATGTGTAAGCATAACCAAACTTTGGGATTTTTGAGTTTTAGTTGCTGAGTTATAGGTTGTAACTCAAGAACTTAAGACTTCGTCCTGAGCTCCCACAAACCGAGCAGGTAATTTTCCTGAATAGAGCATTTGAAATGAGTGATCTTAGTGACTCCCAAAACGACATAAATATTTCCTGGTTGGATAGCAGTACCAATATCGACCAGTCAACAGTCGAGAAGTTGACATCGACGAAGTTTTGCCGTGGCACAATGGCGCAGCTTGGCTAGACGAAATCTTGAGCCTTATGCTGAGACAGTCCCCAAGCAATAATTCCTTGATTTGATAGATAAGGGGTGACCAATTAGGCCGTGCAGGGGCGAGGACCCGTACATTGGGGCAGCCACCACAGGCACGTGCCCAGTTACAGCATGGGAATGTGCCCGCTTGGTGGTGGCTTCTAATGTGTCGAGCACCTTAGGCCAGGGAGCTGGGGCCTCCACCTCTGTCACAAGCTGAGTAATCGTTGATATCTCTATTGAGGACCGACC
This sequence comes from Artocarpus hirsutus, assembly GCA_946598075.1. Classification (NCBI taxonomy): domain Eukaryota; kingdom Viridiplantae; phylum Streptophyta; class Magnoliopsida; order Rosales; family Moraceae; genus Artocarpus; species Artocarpus hirsutus. The sequence continues at coordinate 39,472 of CAMOHE010053923.1, forward strand.
AGTCGAGGGTGAAGAATCAAAAGACGTGGCCGCCAAGGAGGAGGAAGCCAAGGAAAGGCCAGTTGCCACAGGTCCGGGGTATGATAGCATACAAGAGCTCCCGACCTAGCTAGGCCTCTGCAACTAGGTATACCTCAACGCTAGCGTCGAGCCGGCTTGAAGTATTACGTTGGGAGTATCTATCTAGAAGGACGTTGACCTTGTCCTCCTGGGGAGGGAGACTTACTACTAAACCCGCCTAAAGGTGACATAACATTACATGCTGAGTTCTTCCGGTCCAAGCTTCGTCTGCCTTTTTATCCCTTCCTCCGCTGAACGTTGAATTATTTAAACATGTGCCCTACTCAATTGAACCTGAACTACTACCACTCCATGATTAGGATGTATATTGTTTGGAGGTATTATCAGGCAACTTAGATCCGCGGGAAGCCTTTAAGCAAGAATGCAAAATGAAGAGGCTTCCCAAGTAGTTGAGATGGTACTACTTCATTGGGTTTAAGAAGAATTTTATTTTGGGAAACCCTGACTCAGACAAGCTTTGGAAGTTCAAGTGATTCTTCATTAGGAGAAATACATATTTGGGGCCGATGTGGTAGTACTCGAGGAGATTCGAGCAGGGGCACATCTCGTCGAAGAGACTGTGGGTGTCGAGCGAAGTCGTTGCAGCAGTGGAGGATTTATATGCAACATCTCCTTACAGACATCACAGATGTTACATTAATCCTTGTTATTGTTAATTAAGATAAACTACGTAAATTTTAAAACATAATTTGATGAACATATCCATAGCATCCATCCATATATACATTTATAACATTTATAAATATACAATCATATATTAAAACTACTCATATATATAATTTCAAATAGTTTACTAATTCCAAAACAATGATACCTTAATTTAAATAAAATTTTAAAACAACTTTCAAATTTGTTCAAACAATTTGGTAGGCCGAACTTTGGACATCAGTAGGCTGAACATGACTGGCAGTTTGAACTTCAACCACTGGTAGGCCGTCCTAGGCATTGCAAAATAGGAGTTTTAAAATACTTAGACTGGCAGGTAGATACAAGGTAACTGGTAGGCTAATCTTCTACAAAATCAATATAAATGTAAAACTAGTCTTTTTACTTAATAGTGTAGAAATTTAACATACAAAGAAATAGAAACTAAGTTCAAAAACTTTTTTTAAAAAAATGAAAAATTTCTATCTTGGCGTTCTTTTGTTTCAATCCATCGTTCCTTCCTCATACGCTTGTTCTTGCCCTCCACCTATTCCATTGTCCTCTTACCTTTATCTACAACATGATCATAAACTAAGTAAGCAAAAGCTTAGTAAGTACACTTTCCTATCTCACAACTTAAAACA